>PVJX010001472.1:28494-161514 GCA_004027295.1 Dolichotis patagonum | reverse complement strand
AGGGATCAAACTCAACAGCCTTGTGCTTACCAGTTGAGCTAAATCCCCGGCCCACTTTTCTTATTTTTGAGGCAGGATTGCACTATGGAGTTCAGACTGCCCTTGGACTCACTGCGTGGTACAGGCTGGCCTTGAACTTGCAGTGATCCTCGTGTCTCAGCCCCCTGAGTGATTCTATGTGTGTGCCACCACATGGAGCTCAATGTACTGACAGAATTTTAAAAAGAAATGTAACAAAAGGAGCCTCACCCTCCCCTACTAAAAACAGATTGCAGCTGGAGGTGAGTTTTTGGTTCCTTTTGTGTTTGCCAGAGTAACCACCGTGGAGTCACAGCTGGCGCAGACTCTGCGTTAGGAGAGGGCAGGACTGTGCCACCCAGGTGATAAGGGAGCAGTCACTGCTCTGGCAGCATCCCTGTCCCAGGGCAGACCCCAGGAGTTAATTCCTGACTATGCAGATTACAGAGCTTGAAATGGAAATGTGCGCAAACTAGACAGCCACCCTCATTTTTATTGAGTTTCATTCAGAAAATCAGTCCCGAGCCCTCTTTTCCCCTCTCCTGCTCACTCCCTCTGCCCCTAGGAAAGGAGCACAGGCACATCTTAGATTCCCAGCGCGATGCTTTGCTTGGTGTACAGGTTAGTTTCCGAGGCGGAGAGCAAACGCCTTCTCCAGCTGCACCGGGCCAGGCCTGGTGCGCCCGCTCTTTCTCCACACACGCGCCCGTTCTGGTTCTCAGCAGCTCTGCCTTGGGGCTGGAGGACCGATGACCTCAGCCGACACCCAGCAGCCTCTCTCCCGCAGGCCCGGCTCTTCCCTTCTCCAGGCGGGCGGCCACAGATGTGCGCTAATGAGAGCGTCTCTTTGTTTGCAGGGTTTGGGATGCGCTGACGGACAATTACATCCCTTCACTGTCGGAAGACTGGAGGGATCCAAACATCGAGGCTCTGAATGGCAACAGTTCTGACACCGAGGTACCTCTCTGGGCACCCCCTGTTTAGAGGGGTTGGGAATGTGAGATCCAGTTAGAAGAACACTGGGCAGCTCAACAGACTTCCGCAGCAGTGGGGCAGAAATCATTGCTGTCAGTGAGTCTGATGAGTTTGGCGCAGAATAAAAAATATGAGAGAAGAGGGACATCTGATGTGTTGGAGGTGCCTGCAATGGTTCTGGGTCAAAAGTGTAAGTGTGCGTGTGTGTGCGTGTGCGTGCGTGTGCGCGTGCGTGCATGTGCGTGTGCCCATGTGCGTGTGTGCCCGTGTGCGTGTGTGCCCATGTGCGTGTGTGCATGTGCGTGTGCCCATGTGCGTGTGTGCCCATGTGCGTGTGTGCCCATGTGCGTGTGTGCCCATGTGCGTGTGCCCATGTGCGTGTGTGCATGTGCGTGTGTGCATGTGCGTGTGCCCATGTGCGTGTGTGCTGGAGAGTGAACTTAGGACTGTGTGCATGCCCGGCCCCAGATGACTACCACCGTTGACCCCTGCACTGTCACCTGCTGAGTGAGGCTGTTGGTGAAAAGGGAAGGCGAGTGACTGTCACAGGCTTCCTTTGTGTTCAAATAATGATGGTTTTTTAAAAACCCAATTTTTCTGATCTGATAAACAGTTCAGATGCATCGAAGGCAGTGTTGTGAACAAGTGCTGAAGATGTGATAGTCTGGCAGTGGAAAAGAACTCCTTCCTTCCTTCCTCCCTTCCTCCCTTCCTCCCTTCCTTCTTTCCTTCCTCCCTTCCTCCCTTCCTCCCTTCCTTCCTTCCTTCCTTCCTTCCTTCCTTCCTTCCTTCCTTCCTTCCTTCCTTCCTTCCTCCCTCCCTCCCTCCCTCCCTTCCTTCCTTCCTTCCTTCCTTCCTTCCTTCCTTCCTTCCTTCCTTCCTCTCAGAACCTTGTACATACTTGGCAAGAATTGACCACTGAGCTATATTTCCAACCCAAGAATGTTTTATGAATCAGCCAAGGAGACATTTGTGTGTCTGGGCAGCGTCACTGTCTGTAGGCACTAGTGCCAAGGAACAAAGTGGCCTCAGGTAGTCAGTAAGGACTTTTGATAAAGAGACCCCTTTGGAGTTGATTTGCATAAACTGAGGGGAATGACCTTTGAGGGGGGAACTGCCCCTCTGGCTGACTCTGCCTATAGCATGGATGACGTCGTAGTCCGTGTAACAGAATATCTTAGGCTGAGTGGTTTATAGGCCACAGAAGTTTATTTTCCACAGTTTTAGAGCCTGGAGGTCCAAAAGCAAGCTTGGGTGATTCAGAATCCAGAGTGGGCCGGATTCCTGGCTCCTGGACAGCACTTTCTTGCTGTGTCCTCACATTGCAGGAGGCACAAACAAATGTCCTTGAGCCAGTTTTACAAGGCACCAATCCCATTCCTGTGGGCTCCATCCTCATGAACTAATGAACTCCCAAGTACTATCACTTAGGAGGCTGAGGTTTCAGTATTTTTTTTTTTTTTGTCTGTTTGAAACAGGGTCTCGCTATGCAGTTCAGGCTGGCCTTGAGCTCACTTTGTAGTCCAGGCTGGCCTCGAACTTGTAGTGATCCTCCTGCCTCAGCCTCCTGCATGCTGGGTTAACAGGCATGTGCCACCACGCCTGGCTAATGTAAAAACTTTGAGGGATACAAACATTTACCCGATAGCAAAATGTAAAACCATTTAATGGCTCTGAACACGTTAAAGGGTAACTTCTGCCTTGCTTGGTTTTCTAGGATTAGCTATGAAGGAAGTCTGACAATTGTGTATCAGGAAGGCTTGGCACAGTGCAGAAGATGCCACAAAGTGCTGGGCTGGGGGTGCGGCTGTCATCTTCCTAGGTGCTCCTGCACTGAGTCCAAAGTAAGAGAACCGGAAACACATTCTTTTTACTGGGCAGTGTATCTGCAGATTATTGCTCAAAATAACACAGCAAAGAGATCAGCATTTGGCTGACTTGTTGAGAAAGTGACTGTATACCCTTCTTTAGTCTTGTGACAATTGGAGCCATAATACTCAGAACCTCAAGGGTCCATTTACTGAGGCAGGCAAGATGGTAACCCGGAGACTAAGGTTTGCTACAGACTTCTCTGCACACGCCACAGCTGCGTCTGCAATGCTGTTTTGAGCTCTTGCCTGCTTGTTTTCTTTTGCAGCAAATATATGCACGGTGCTGAGACGTTACTCAAAATGCAAAGAAGGAGGCAATAATGGAATAAATTTAGTTACTGAAATTAAATCAGGCCCATCATGCTGCAAATGGCAGATTTTGATTTGTTATCTCTTTGGCCACCTTTCTGGATCATTTTGTGGATTAAGCCAAAGGATATAGAAGATGACCTGTCCGTCCAGAGGACTAATTTATCCCCCTCTGCAGATTTCCCTCAAGGGGGCTCATATTTCAAAGCAAACTGAGTGACCCTGGGGAGGATGACCTTGCGTGGTTCTCTGTGGCAATCTTCCATCTAACCCCTGGGAAAAGGACAGGGCAGCAAGAGTGGATGGAGGAAGGCTTTTCTATTGCTTACTTCTTTATTCTGTGGATTAATTACAGTGGAAACTCATTAGTGAACCTCAGTTTAAATGACTCACTAGGTGCTCCGAATTCCTTCTGTAAAATGTACAGGATCAACCTAGTGCCCGCAGACATGAGTGCACACACCCAGCTGCACCCCTGGGGTCCAGTACAGTCTGCAAGGTGCTTCATTGCAGGAGGCTTTGCTCCTTCTCAACCTGTTTATGCTTGTCCATGTGACTCTAATTTCACTGAATGGTATAGATATTATCTAACTGTGACTGCAAGAGGAGTCATTTTTGCTTTGCTGTAAATCAAAGTCACACACGTACAGCGGACCCTTGACTTAGGAACTCAGTTTGTTCATGAGGGCTGGTTGTAACTCGAGTTGGTTGTAAGTCAAGACTATTTTTCCTATAAGAAATAATGGAAAGACCCTTCATGTGTTCTGAACCTCCCAAAGCACCCCTTACCTAACCTTTTCATAATAAAAAAGGGTTGCATGATGTGTGTAAGTTAGCAGAAAAACCAATAATTTTCCTATTGTATTCACCAAAAAGTTATAGAACGTGCCTGGTTTGCCAGGAACAGTGATTTCACTGTACTCAACGTTCAAGCTGACATCTGTGGCTTGCAGGAAGGGACGATGACATGGAAGGTGGGTATTGTTGGGAAGGAAAGTCCCCATCCATAAGAACGTCAGGAATCCGGCTCTCTGGTGTCCTTTCTTGCCTAGCAGGAGTCTCTAGCCCACTAGAACCTGCTCTGGTTCACGAGGCCTCAACCATTTCAGAACTAAAAACCGGTGTAAGGTTGTCTCTTTGCGTCTTTAACACTGTTCTGTAATATGACGTGTCATTGCCATTAAGTAAGTGAATGTGACAACTGACTTCTTGTCTGTCTGGGTGGTCTCTAAAAATGTTTGTAGCTCTGTCCATTTTTGAGGATTTCCTTTATTTCTGAAGAAGAACTTGGCTGATATCCCCCTCCTCTCTAGAAACTTCCTCAGCTGCCGTTGTCTGGGGCTCAGCAGAAGTTGCTGAAGCTCTCTGTGTAGCTCGCTCCCCTGAGCGTTCCTCCCTCCACCAGTTCCTCAGCTCGCCACTGTCTACCTGCAAGCCTGTGTATTCTGCTATAGTGACACTGTCACCAGCCACAGGGTCAACTGAAGGCCCAGGTTCCTCTACACAGCCTTTGAAGCCTCTTTCCTTTATAGTTTTAGGTCACGCTTTATTCCAAGCAGATCTCTGTCCCTTAGAGGGACATTGGGCCAGGGTTTCTCAAACCCCACACAGGAAAGGATATTGTGATGTTCCTTCCAGAACTCTTTAAGGGTTAAACCCGTATCTGAGACCATCTGGAAGCACTTTAGGAACACTTCAGTGGTGTACGTTTCTTAAAGTTAGCTATAACCACCAGGCAGAGTGGCGCATGCTTGTAACCGCAGCACTCAGGAGGCTGAGACAGGAGGATTGGTGTGAGTTTGAGGCCAGCTTGGGCTACACAGTGAGTTCAAGCCCAGCTTGAATTACATAGCGAGTTGCGATCTAAAAAAAAAAACGTTAGGGATAGCTTTCTGGTCCATAGGCTGCAGTGGAGGAGGAGTTCTTCAACCAATTCTTCCAAATCTCAGGGAGGGACAGGAGCGCTGTCCATGGTGAGGAGAAACTTGAGTGGTAAGCCTTCGTCTTCTAGATATTTCCTAACAGTAGGACGGAAAGTCTCCCTGAGCCACTCAAGAAAAAGTGCTCTTGTTATCCAGCCTTTTGTGTTAATCTCCACATGACTCCTGGCCTATTCTTCATGACTTTATGTTTTCTGAACACTCCAGGGCTCCGAGAGTGGTAAACCAACAGAGGCTTTATCTTGAGGTTACCACTCACATTGGCACATAGCAATAAGGTTAGCCTATGCTTCGTAGGCTGTGGCTTGGCATTTTCTTCCCTTCCTGAGTAATGTATTATCTCCTGGGCATCTTCTTCCAGAAAAGACCAGTTTCATCACAGTGGAAAACTTGAAGACAGCAGAAACCATCTCTCTGTGTCCTTGTTTCAAAGTGGTGTGTGTGTGACTTTCAGCAGCCCTTTTATCATCACTGGCTGCTGTGCTGTGCCTAGTTATGTTATAAACCCCAGTTCTCACTTTAAAATTGTGAAACCATCCCTTAATGTCATGAAGTGTTTCACCGTTATTACTCGTCGATGGATTATTCTTTACAAGATCTGCATTTATGGCCCTAGCTTTTTGACAAATTAGAAGCTCAGATAGGCCATAACCTACCATCTCCCTGTTGTTTATCCACACTTATAATCACCCTTCTACCTCATCTAACACTGTTGATGGTACCTTACTAATTGGAGTAACACCTTTAGCAACACTAGCTCCCTTATACAAATCTTTTCTCTGTAAGAGTGTAGAGATAATGGGGTTCAACAAGCTGTCCATAGTACAGAGATGGATCACACACACTCTGCTCTCATATTTCTCCACAGTTTCTTTCTTCTTATTATTATGATTGCTTTCTTTACCATCCCTTCCTTCTGTCGCTTCTTTTATAGCTTTTGGGTGCCATTTTGATAGCAGTAATCAAGACAAATATAAAACACTGACTGAAATCATAGCCACAGACGTGCACGTCTGGGTTTAGACTGATGCTTATGTACACTTAAATATGCTTTTCTGGCTCCAGGGGTCTTTGTTCACAAGCAGCTGGCATTCGGGTTGTAACTGAAGACTTTGTACGTTCAACTTAGAAGTCCGGGTGTAAACCAAGTTGTTCATACGTGAGGCCGGTTGTAACGCAAGGGTTCACTGAATATAGTTTATTTACTTTTTAGCTTTTTCACCATATATAGTTTAGCAAAGTCAAGTAGTCCTTTTTAAGTACTGTTAAGTCAGGACCCCTTGTGTCTGTCTTTCCCTGATCTATAGTGGTGACCGCTTTTATTTCTTTTAGCAGTTTTGTTTATCTTGTTTTGGGCATAGAATCCTAGTTTTCTGCAGCATATTTATGTTGCTATTTGTCTTTCAGGGATGGCAACCCTCTCAGAGCTTTAACGGTAACAGGCCACTATGGCACCTTTGCCCCGCCTTCGCCACCACTGTCTTAGTTACTGTCTCATCACTGAGGCACAAGACCCAGTGCCCAAAATTTGAAGGTGGGAAGGTTTACTTTGGCTCATACTTTGTAGAGGTTTCAGTCCATAGGAAGAGAGGTCAAAGGCGGAGGGAGGCAGATGGAGCCTTCCAGGCCGTGCCCCGGTGACTGCCTCCTCCCACCAGGCTTCCCCTCCCAACATCACATTTAGCTGTGAACTCATCAGTGATGTAATCCACTGAAGAGGACCACACCTCCCCAAAGCCCTGCCTATGAGTACTGTGACGTTATTTCTTTGAGTATTAAAAATTAGCAGTTTGGGGGCCAGGGGTAGCTCAGTGGTAGAGTACATGCTTACCATGTGTGAGTCCTGGGTTCATTCTATATATATGACGAAGATTTAAATTTTTTTTTTGAAGTAGGGTCTTGCTGTGTAGTTCAGGCTAACTTTTAACTCATGATGTAGCCCATCCTGGTCTCAAACTTGTGACAATCTTCCTGCCACAGTCTCTTGAGTGCTAGGATTGCAGGTGTATGCCTAGATTCAATTCATTGACACAACACCAATACTCATTGCTTTTCCCTTTGTGATATAGGATTGTCATTAATCTATAGTTAATTCAGTATTTTTTTTGCACTCATAATTTGCATTTATTCACTTACATATAAACTCTTACCTGTCTATGATATTAACCTCCCAAAAGGGGAAAATGTTAGCTGTACATATCCCAGCCGAGGATTTAATTCAGTGGCACAGGTGCTTGCCTGGCAAGCATGAGGTCACAAGTTCAATCCCTAGTATCAAAAACCAAAAAATTTCTCCATCCACTTACGTGGAAGAAGACATTTCTATTATTTTTTTGAATTTGTATTTAATTTTTTTATCGTTTAAGTCTTTATGAAAGTCATTCCATGTTCATTATAGAGGGAAACCCTGACAAGCAAAAAGAAAACAGAAAAAAAATGACCTATAACCCTACCTCTCAAAAAATAATAGCAATTGCAGGATAACCTTGGGCTGTGAGTAACTTGTCCTGCAAGGTGAGCAAACATTCTTAATAAGTTTTAACTTGAAAACGCAATGCATGAAGCTGAATGTCACGTGGTCACAACTGAACCAGCGGGGTCTCCCTATCACACTGAGATTGTGAGTGATCCTCTCCCAGCAGCAGGAGGCTGTGGAGGAGATCTCACCTGCAGAAGAGGAGAAAAGGGCGGAGGAGTCCCTCACTTCAGATGAGATTAGGCAGTTGCGTAAAGTGTGCGAAACCGTACAAAATTTCACAGAAAGCACCACCTGAGTAAGACTGTGGCAATGTGAGCGACAAACCTGTTTAGCATAACATGATGTCACAGAATTCTTAAAAAGAGGCAAAGCAAGCATCATTGGAGAGGCTTCTTGTTAAATTTGCACAAAAAGAAAAAGATTCCATTGAGTCAATAGGTAGCAGTGATCCTGTTAGTGATAGTGAATTTTTTTTTTCTTTTTTTTCTTTTTGAGTCAGGGTCTCACTGTGCAGTTCAGGCTGGTCTTTTTTTTTTTTTTTTTTTTTTTGGTACCGGGGATTGAATTCACAACCTCGAGCTTGCCAGGCAGGCACTTAAGCCACTGAGCTAAATACCCGGCCCATTCAGGTTGGTCTTGAACTCGCAATATCCCCCTACCTCAGCCTCCTGAGTGCTAGGATTACAGGTGTGTGCCATCACACCCAGCTATAAATGACATATTGTTTTATATGGTTTTTGTTTTTGTTTTTGTTTGGTGTTGGGACCTCGTATTTGCCAGGCAGGCTCTGTGCCTCTGAACTATATCCCCAGCCCCAGTGATAGTGAATGTTGTCCTGCACAGTAACCCTCCTCTGTCTTGTCTCCCTCACACCAACCATGAATGTGTTCAAAGGTAATGCAGGTTAATTAATTTTTCTTTATGTTTTGTATTTTCTTTATTATGTTGTATTATATCACTGCACTGTAATATTTTTTATCTGATTAGTTTTGGGCTGTGGAGCAAATCATCTGAGTTTCCATCATTTCTTGTGGGGCAGTTCACTTTCCAGGGCTTTGATTGCAAGTGTATTTCCAGAATGAGTTACGCTGCAAACCAGGATTTCGCTGTATTTGATACGCATTTCTTCAGCTTTTGTCTTTTCTTTTTTTTTTGGAGGAGGGCGTAGAGAGCATATAGAAATATCTTTTACTTATTTCAAATCCATTCTATTTCAAAGAGAAAAAAAGAAGAAAAAACCCAAAATTCCAAAACACCACAGTCAGGGGACAACATTGAGTTAATTTAATACTAAACATGTATGCTATTATAACTATAAACACAAACTCCAGGACGAATTTTCAGCTCGAAGCCATGTAGTATTCTGTAAGAATATTGTTTCTCCTACACAATGTTTAGTTTGTCCTGGAGTAAAGAATTATTTTCTTTCTGCTTTGTTTCCAATGCAACCATCACTGGTTCAGTCCCAAATCCTGGCTGAGGTATAAAGCTTACAATACGCTTTGCTCTGCATTCTTTTACATGTTGGTCACCAGGCATGGCCACCATGTGGGATAGAAAAGGTCAGGAGAGCAAAGTTTATTTTATTTTATTTTTTGGTACTGGGGATCGAACTCATGACCTTGCGCTTGCCGGGCAGGCAGACACTTGTGCTGCTGAGCCAAATCCCTGTATAATCCAAATCCCTCAGTCAAATCACTGTATAATTTATTATACAGTGTCCTGGAGAGGGGAGATTGGTCCTAGGACTCTTTGCCAAATCCAAGGATGCTCAAGTCTTATGCTTAAAATAGTGTAGTTTTTGCATAGAACCTATGCACTTTTTCTTGTACCCTGTAAATTATCTCTAAGTTAGTTAGGATACCTAATACAATATAAATGTTATATAGTTATTGTACTGTATATATTGTACAGAAATATAGTATAAGAAAAAAATTAGGCCCGCTGTGGTGGTACAAGCCTGTAATTCCAGCACTCGAAAGGCTGAGACAGGAGGGTTGCCTGGAGTTCAAGGCCAGTCTGGGCTGCACAATGAAACCCTGTCTTGAAAAAAAAAAGTCTGTACATGTGTAGAACAGATGCAGCTTTTAAAAACTTTTTGATCTGTAATTGGTTAGACCTATAAAGGAAGATTTCTCTGATAGTTTCAGGTGCTACAAATGGGAGGCAGGGCAGATCCTGTACTGCTATGCAGGGAAGCCTGTTTGCCAGGAGGCAGAAGCAGCCAGGAGAGTCCAGCTTCCACTTCACTGGAGTGTCCTTGGCTAGTCAGTTCAGCTTGGACAGTCTGAGTCGCTTTGGTGTCCCTGGTTGCCTGGTCCCTCGTCCTGGGGTGGCCAAGGCTAGTGGAGTGGGCTTGGTGGAGAAGCCGTGGCTCTGAACATCAAAGGCTACTCCCGGCTGGCCCCCTGGCAGTCCCTGTGAACTGGCTCCCCTCTGGAGGTGCCTCTCCTCAGTGCACAGACCTGCATGCCAGGAATGGTGGTGCACGCCTGCAGTCCCAGCACTTGGGAGGCTGAGGCAGGTGGATTGTTGCAAGTTCTAGACCAGCCTGGGCTACAAAGTGAGCTCAAAGCTCACTATGTACTTTGTGCATAGTGAGACCCTGTCTCAAGAAAAACAAACAAACAAACAAACAAAGAACTATGCTGTGGTTAAAAAACCTGCCAGGTGTGGTGGTACACGCCTGTGATCCCAGCACTGAGGAGACTGAGATAGGAGGATCGTCAGGAGTTTGAGACCAGCCTGGGCTACACAGTGAATTCAAAACCAGCGAGACCTTGTCACAAAACAAAACAGAACAAAACAAAACAAAACAAAACAGAACAACAGATATTATGTTAATTCAGTATTTTTCTACAACAAATAGGTGTGACTACACACTAGATCGTTGGCATAACTTGTCCTGGGCTGTTCTGTCACCTTCATTCTGGGGACTCTTCTTGCTTTCCTGTCCCGTCCTCTGGGGTCATATGTGTACCGTGTGAGAATAACACTTTGCAGGGATGGAGGTGGGGAGGGAGGGGAACAGCGTGTGCTTGAGAAAAGTGCACAGAGGAATGTGTATCTTAGAGCACACAGACTGTCTTACACCTGCTCCACACTCGAGCGGGTTGTGTTGGAGAGAGAATTATTCTTGCTTATACTCAGAATTGTGAAGGCATTGTTCTCTGGTTTTCAGTTGCTGTTGAGAAGCCCAAAATCCACAGTGATTTCTGTTCTCTCTGGAAGTGTTTCTATGTTCTCTGTTTTCCTTTCTCCTTTGAAATTTGACAATGTGAGCCTTATAGTGAAGTGTTTTTTTTTTTTTGCCCATTGTGCATTATAGTGTGTGCTCAACCTACAGTGTATGGCTTTAAATTCTAGCATGTTTCCTTGCAATATTTTTATCTTCGCCCTCATTGAGACGAGTATACAGTCCTCCTCCTTTATTATGTTGATGTGATGAATTGCACAAATTAATTTTCATGTATTAAGTCAACCTTGCATGGTAAACCCAGCTTGTCATGAGGTGAAAGCCTTCCGTGTTATGTTTTGGCTTTCTTTTCTCTTCCGAAGCTTTACTGAAGCTTGGCCTATAACAAGCTGCACCAACGAAGTGTGTAATTTCACGGGTTGTGTTATGTGTGTACATCTGTGCGGCTGTCACCACTCTGGATCTTGAACATGTGGCTGCCTTCCCTCCCTCCCCCTCGGCTCCAGTCTCTGGGCTTCACTGCTTTTAGTTGCTGTATGGTACTTTGCATCTTCTAGAATTCTGTGTACATGGATGCATGCAGTGTGCACTTTTGTCTGCCTTTTAAAACTCAGTGTAATTATTTTCTATTATTGTTATTACTTTTCAGCCCTGAGGATTAACTCGACGCCTTTCATATGCTAGGCAAATGCTCTACCATTAAGCTACACCTCCAGGCCATGGAATTTCTTGGATATATTCATGTTACTGAATATATCCACAGTGCGTTCCTTTGATTGCTAGTTGCAGTCTAGTATGGCTGTTCCACAATATGCTTTTTCAGGCACCTATAGATGAACACTGGGTTTTTTACAGTGTTTGAATATTGCAAAATAAGTGAACATTCTTGTCTAAGTCTTCATTGAATGTAGGCTTTTTTTTTCTCTTGGATAAAAACCTAAGGGTGGAAGACAATCATATACTGAGCGCATATTTAACTCTATGTGTGAGTGTGTGTGTGTGTGTGTGTGTGTGTGTGTGTTTGACTGGGGATGGAACCCAGAACCTGTGCACTGTGCTACATTCCCAGCCCTTTCTATTTTTTGTTTTGAGACAGGATCTCTCTAAGTTACTGAGTTCTCCAGGCCAGGTTGGAACTTGTGACCTTCCTGCCTCAGCCTGTCAGGGAACTGGCCTTGCAGGTGTGTGCCACCACACCTGGCTTATGTGTCTTTTTGGGAAGGATTTCAAGATGGCCTTAAAGCTCACTTTGTTGCCTAGGCTGGCCTCACGCTTGTAGTGATCCTCTTGCCTCAGCCTGGTCACCATACTCGACTGTGTAACTTTTGAAGGATCTACCAGGCTGTTTTCCAGTTGGAGAACTCAAGTTGTTACATGTTCTCACCAACAGATGTTATGGGTAGTAGTTAATTTAGACATTTTAATGGATGTATAGTTACATCTTATTTTGGTTTTGTGCATTTTACTAGTGACATAGGATGTGCATCTTTTCAGTGATTATTTATAATCTCTCTCTCTTTGATTTTTTTTTTTTTTTTTTTTGGTGACAGAGTCTTGCTCTGTAGTTCAGGCTGGCCTTGAACTCACTACGTAGTACAAACATTGCAGCAATCCTCCTGCTTCAGCCTCTCATGTGCTGGAATTACAGGCATGCACGTTATGGTCTGCATATTTAAGAAAGCACCTGTTCAGATAGCTTGCCCACTTCCTTAGTGGAATGTTTGTGTACTTATTATTGAGTTGTAAGAGTTCTCCATATAGTCTAGCTATAAATCCTTTGCAGATTTGTGCTACAAATATTTTCTTCTGGCCTTTTAATTTCCTAGCATTATTTTCTCTCTCTCTCTCTCTCCCTCTCTCTCTCTCTCTCTTTTTCTTGGTGCTCCTGGAGATTGAACTCAGGGCCTCACACATATACCAAGCACATGTTCTGACATTCCAATTCATCGATATTTTGTTTTTTATAGTTTATACTTCTTATAATGAATTTCAGAAATCTTTTTGTTTTTGCTTTTTGTGGTGAAGGTTTTTTTTTTTTTTTTTGGTACCGGGGATTGAATTTACAACCTCACGCTTGCCAGGCAGGCGCTTAAGCCGCTGAGCTAAATCCCCAGCCCCTGTTTTTGCTTTTTTTGTTTTGTTTGTTTTGAGGCAGAGCCTCACTGTGAGGTTCAGGCTGGCCTTGAACTCACTCTATAGTCCATTCTGACCTTGAACTTGTAGCAATCTTCCTGCCTCAGCCTCCCAAGTGCTGAGATCACAGGCATGTGGTACCCAGCCAGGCAAAAATCTTTGTCATAACTGAGGTCACGAAGATTTTCTTTAGTCTTCTTCTAGACATTACATCATTTTAGCTCTATATTTATTTCTATGATCCAGTTCAAATTCATTTCTGTATAATGGGAGGTAAGGGTCAAGTTTTATTTTTTTTCCCACATGACTAGTTCATTAAAATATTAGTACCATTCATTAAAATATTATCCCTTCCCCCATTAAATTATTTTGGCACCTTTGTTGAAAATCAATTGATCCTATATGTGTGGATCTGTATCTGAATTTTTTTTTTTTTTTTTTTAACATAGGGTCTTGCTATATAGTCCAGGCTGGTCTTGAATTTACCATTCTGGCTTCAAACTCTCAGCAATCCTCCTGCCTCAACCTTCCTAGTGCTGGGATTACAGGCATGTACCACCATGCCCAGCCTGTGAATTCTGTTTACATATATTATATAGATGTATGTATATGTCTATCTTTATGCTGATACAACAGTGTGTTAATTATTTTAGCTTTATATTGAGTCTTAAGGCAGATACAACCTCTAATTTTATTCTTTTTTTGTTTGTTTTGACTATGTTATATCCTTTATATTTCCTTATAATGAAAATCTACAAAAAACTTGAACTGTGACTCTGTTGGATCTGTGGATCATTTATATAAAGAGAACAATTTACATTAAGTGATTTTTAGATATTAAATCAGCATTTCTAAGATAAACTTCAGTTATGGTGCTATGGCAAACAGAAACACCAAAGTGACACCCAGGATTTGGAGGCAGATTGGCAGGTACTGACTGGGATAATCCCCAGAATGTCAGGCCCTGCTCTCTGATGGTCTAGCGCTTTTATCTGATGTGCATAGGCGGGTATCATGAAGGCGAGACCAAACAGCCTGCTGGTCCTTCTGACTAGCGAGCAAGGCGAGATCATTGATTACAGGGCTAGATTAATGATCGTCAGTTACAAGACTGGGTTACTAATCATGGAGCTTGTTACAGTCGGACAACCTGCATCTTCAGATGCGCTCTTTTTACAGGAAAGTAATTACAGAGCCGTGAAACGGTTACAGAACTAGGCAGTTTCAAAAAGAACAAAGTTTTATGAAGAACAATTTCTCCTGTACAGTTTTTCCCTTTTCCTTTTTTTTTTTTTTTGCTTTTTTAAATAACATAGAATTTGGTTTACTGAGGATTTACTAAGGATTGTCCTATAACTTGCTTTTGTTCCAAGGTCACTGAACTAAAAATTGTTTTATTTTGTGGGAGCTTTTGTTAGATGGATATTATTTCTTGCTTAATTTTTGTTTTGTTTTGTTTTCTTGCAATAGGATCTCGCTGTGTAGTTCAGGCTGGCCTTGAGCTCACTATGTAGCCCAGACTAGGGTCGAACTCATGGCAATCCTCCTGCCTCATTCTTTTGAGCGCTGAGATTTTAGATGTGTACTACCATGCCCAGTTTAAAATCCTTTTCCAATATAAATTTAGCCACTCTAGCTTTCTTATGCTTACTGTTTGTCAGATGTATATGACAAAATATATATGTATATGTGACAAAACATATATATATGTTGGTAAATAAAATTGTTTCCATTTTATGTCTTTTATTTGATTGCTATCTTTTTTTATACTTTTTAAAAATTTTTTGTAATCTTTTGTCTTTTTGAGACAGGGTATCACTATGCAGTCCAGACTGGCCTTGAGCTCACTTTGTAGCCCAGGTCTCGAACTCACAGTGATCCTCCTGCCTCAGCTTCCCGAGTGCTGGGATTATAGGCATGCACCACCATGCCTGGCTTTCTTTTTTATGCTTTTTTTGTACCAGGGATTGAACTCATGACCTTGTGCTTGCCAGGCAGGCACTTACACCACTGAGCTAAATCCCTGACCTCTTTTTTATACTTTTAAAAAGTGGTTTCTCTAGGGATTGCAGTATACATTATTTAGTTATTCATTTGGTCTATCTGGAATAACTACTGTGCTTCTTTACATAAAATGTAAAATTCTCACCAGTATAAATCTGTTCCCCCCACCCTTTGTGCTATTGTGGTTATATATTTTATTTCAATTTACATTTTATATTCCACAATGCAAAATAATTTTTGTCTGAGACAGTTGCTTGTCTTTTAAAGAAATTAATAAAAGGAAAATAATAATATTTCCAATGTTCTTGGTCATTTTTGCAGGTCTAATTTTCAATCACTCCTTTTCATCCCCAAATAAATTTTTATAGGCTTTCTTTTTCCTTCGTTTCTTTTTTTTTTTCAGTTCAGTGCTGTGTGTTGTGGGGATTGAAGCCCGGGCCTTCACACTGGGTTACATCCCCAGGCCCCCCATTTCCTATTTTCGAGACGAGGGTCTCGCTACGTGTCTGAGATGCCTGAGCTGGACTTGAACTTGCCACCTTCCTGCAATGACCAGAGTCCTGGACGGTAGCCATGCGCCACCAGGCCTGACATCGCACAGGACTTCTTGTAGTGTAAGGCGTCAGGTGACAGTCTTTCAGCTTTCATTTATTTCATGATTTCTCCTTCTTTCAAGAATTCGACCCCATATCTGGTGCTGAGAGACGCTGGCCAGTAGAGTTGGTGCAGATGTGTATCACTGTGCCAGGAGGGGCAGTCCCAGCCAGGAGCTCTGAAACGCCTTACGGGGCCCTCCCGTCCCCTCTGTTCTTGCTCTCTGCAGTTCTTTTACAAACCAATCCAAAACTCCTTCTTACCCCAGTTTTTAATCTACTTAAGTTTCCAGGGGAGTTTCTCAACTTTCAACTTTACTTAAAAACCTGAGCTTTGTCGTCGTACTTTTAATTTCTAAGACCTGGTTTTTGATGGCCCTCCCCCGCACCTTTTTCAGCACTTGACCTTGAATCTAAGGCCTGGGCACTGAGCCACAACCCCCCGGGGACCTTCTTATTTTGAGACAGGGTCCCTTTAACTTGCCTAGGTTGGGCTTGAACTCGTGACCCTCCTGCCTCAGTACCTTGAAGTGCTGGGTTCGTAGCACCGAGAGCTTGATGAAATCTTATAAATGGGTTGTGTTTCAGGGATGCAGTGCTTTCTGTTGTTCCCCTGAAGGCAGTCGCTACAGTTTCATAGCAAGAGTGTCTTCTGCTCTCTAGATTGCTTTCTTTTTAAATGACAAAATAAAACAAAATTTCCTAACAAAATCATTAGCAGACAGGAATAGTTGGTACCCTATGTACCGTTATCATCAAAGCAGTGAGTGCTCTGTGCTTCTGGTTCCCGTTTCCACGTATTTCAGCGTCCACCAATCAGCGTGGGGATTTTCCCCACACCTCTGGTGATCCTTGGGGATCCTTTGTGTTGAAAAGTGAGGCCCTGGGAGGCTGAGCTCTTTCTGCAACTGCCTTGTGGCTTCTCTGGCCGCCGTCTCTCCGGACACTTTTTTTTTGTACCAGGGATTGAATTTAGGACCTCGCACACTTGTCAGGCTGGCACTGTGCCGCTGCGCCATCTCCCCAGCCGGGACACTGTCTTTTGTTCCCTTGTTCTCACTTTTGTAGGGTCTGGGAGAGGAGGGAGGGGAGATATCCACTGGTCTGCTTCGGGGACTCCTGCTGAGGACATGGAAACAGCTAGTCGCTCTTCTAGTCATGTTGTGATGAAGGTGAGAATTCTAGTCAGGTGCTCGGCATAGAAGCTTGGCCTTCCGTGGGAGCTTGGTGAATAATAAGTGACCTGATTTGTATTTTTAAATCAGAATAATGTTATGCTTGAGCTACGTGTATATGTATATATGTATGTAATTATGTTTGTTCGTTTGTATTATAATTATTTAACAATTGGTTCACTTTTTTTTCTGGTACTGAGGATTCAGTGGATTGAACCCAGAGGATTCAGAAGGATTGAACCCAGGGTCTTCACACTGAGCTATGTCCCTAACACTTTCTTTATTTATTGATATCAGGAATCAAAACTCAGGACCTTACACTTGCCAGGCAGGCGCTGTGTCTCTGGGCTATATCCCCAGCTCAGCTTTTTATATCGAGAGGATCGTGCTACGATTCCCAGTAGCTTGAATTTGCAGTCGTCTTGTTTCAGCCTCCTAGAGTGTTGGAATTACAGGCTGGCACCACCACCCCTGGCTAAGCACTGTCCACTTTGGGTTTTTCCACTAAATCAACCTATTCTGTTCCTGCCTGCGCTTTAACAAAGTCTTTTGATTCCTGTAACTTTGACTTTGTGATCGATGGCTGTTGTCTAGGACAAGAGGGAACAGAAGTCCAGGACAGGATGTTACGTTACCTCTTCCTGTTTTTTAGGGGACGGGGAACCTGAGTTATGTGGGAAGGTGGGACTGACTCTAGGCAGCCCTAGGACTGCGATTGAGTTGTTTGCTCATTGGTTCTTTCAGTGAGCACTTGTTTGCCGTGTGCAGTGGAGGATTGCACTGTGGGAAAACAGAGCTCAACTTCACCCACACAGTATTTCCTGGCCCCATCGTGGCCCCTTCTTTTAGCTGGGTACATCCCAATCTCTTCTACATGTTTGGAGGTTAAAAAAGATGCCTTTCTTTTCTTAATTTTAGTCAGGGAGGCAACCATGTGAATTGCTGGTGGAAAGGCACCAGGGAACTACTAGGCAGAGGGCTACACACATGGCACAAAGTCCCTTCCTGTGAGTGGAGCCACCTGGGATGCTTGAACACAGGCCCTAGTGAGGGCTCAGCGCTGGATGCAAGGACTCAGCAGAGTGCCACCCCTGACTTGACCCACAGGCTCTAGGCTCACCCTCAGGCCTCTGCTACCCAGGGACAGCTGTCGGTACCCTCCCCCCAGGCAGGAGGAGAAGCAGCCTGCTGCGTGGTGTGGAAGAAGCCTGTCTGGCTCCAGGGAAGGAAGCATTTCCTGTAAAGAGCCTAGTTCACATCAAGAGAACAGAGTGAGACAACCAGCGGGTGGAGTCCACAGAGGAACGCACCTCTGAGCGACCCGGCGGGGGGATTGGTTTAGCACATGGCTCCCCGATGGCTGCCCGGTGGCCAAAGGAGCTCCTGTGCCAACTTTTATGTCTGTCACATCCCAGGGATAAGAGAGTCCATGCACAGAAGTACCGTCAGTTTCTCTGCTCTGCTCATTGTCCTCCAGCTTCCGTTCTGCGAAAGATGCTGCTGCTGGAGGAGAGGGAAGGCGGGGAGTCTGTCACCAGCCTGTGGGAAGGCGACGGGCTCATGGAGCAGAGATGGAAGTGTGGACATAATGGTCCGGCGGGAACCAGGGGACACTGAGGAACCGGGCCCAGGGAGGACGAAGGAGGGTGGGAGAGGCAGAGTCAAAAACAGAAGGAGGCGCAAAAGCCAGGGACTGGGTGGATGTGATGGAACCCAGGAGGGGGGATGAACCTGTGGATGGAAGAGGGAAGGGGCCGGGCTTTCGCAGAATGCTTTGTGTGTCTCCTTCTTTCACTGTGCATTTTGGCTGGAGATTTCTGAGGCCTGAGGAAATAAGGAGTGGGTGTAGCTCCCAGGAGAGTGGGAGCTCACGTCGCTTTCATGAGCTTCTAGTTGACTTTCAAATCTGTTTACACAGTTTGCACACTACAGACCTGGAGGCTTTGTGGCCTGAGAGTGAGATGGGAGAAAGTGCTCCAAACCTCCCTCCTCTTGGCCACAGCCCAGTTCATTAACACTGGCGTGGAAAACGCCTGCTTTAAAGCCCCCTCCCTGCCTGGCACCCCAGGGAGAACCTTGGGAAGGAAGGATTGGAAGGTGCAATATTAACAGACAGTGAAACACACTGAGATTAGATGCATTTTATGGGGTTTTTGTTTTTTGTTTTTGTTTTAGACAGGGCCTCTATATGCAGTTCAGGCTGGCCTCGAACTCACAGCGATCCTCCTGCCTCAGCCTCTCGAGTGCTGAGATTAAAGGTATGTGCCACCAAACTGGGTTTTGGATGCATTTTAGAAAATGTAAACTTTGCAGTTTTCTAGCCTAATACTACTATGAATCAGCTTTCTGTTGCTGAACACAACCCAACACCTCAATTTAAAGGAGGAGAGGATTAATTTGGCTCGTATTTAAGGGAATTTAGAGCTAAAGCGTGGTGGCAAATGCCTATAATCCCAGCACTTGGGAAGCTGAGGCAGGAGAATCTACATGGGTTTGAGACCATCTATATACTGAACTACATGGTGAGACTTTCTCAGAAACAAACCAAAACAAGGAATTTAGCCCCTGACCATCCGGCTGAAAGGCAGGGGCATCCTGGTGGGAGTGCGTGGCTGGGCGAAGACACTCTGTTCTTAGCACCTGGGAAGCAGAGCAGGGAGTGGTGCCAGAGAAGAGGTGACCAAAGGCCACACACCCCCAGCCACACAGACACCCCTGGCGGCATGCCCCAACAATCCCCTGGTGGGTCCCAAAGCCAGTCAAGGGGACAGACAGTCTGACTGAGCTGCCACAGCGCCATACCCTCATCCTCAGATTCTGGTCATAGACTAACAGTGGCTGCCAGAGACTTATAAAAGTAATCCAAACAGAAAACAGAAACTTCCGTCCCAGGAAGAGACTGATGTCTCGCCCAGGACCATCCTGCAGTGAGGTCTGCCATATGAATGCAGTTGTGAACAAAGTGCGGCCCTGGGAGTTTTGTTTTTCCTCCAGGGAGCCATGGAAACCAAGCGGCTACTCAGGTGGTAGACTTGGCAGAGACGTCGGCATACGGAGCAGAGTGAGATGTCACCATCTGGTACACCAGCCCCTGGGACGATTCCATCACCTCCCTGTCCTGCCGCTGCTCCAGGTTGAGAGCAGATGGCATTTAAAATCTTGAGAGCTTGTTTGGAGGTCCTAGCGGGGAGCGTGGCTATCCCTGTACCTGACTGAGGACCAGTCCTTGTCTACCGGGGTGATCGTCTTCCTCCACCAAGCACCCAGCTTCAGCAGGGGCGCACATGGAGCATGGAGGGAGGAAGGGGGCACCCGCCTCGCCAGCCAGATCAGCCGAATCAACTCTGGCGATCAAGGGAGTGACAGACGTTGCAGCCAGATCGCTCTCACATCTGGCATTTAAAATCTATTTGCTTAATTTTCTAAAAAATTACCTAGTCCTGGTTTTAAGCAGATAGAGATAGCAGGTGATGTGCATTGTTAAGGGTTTCTGCCAAGGAGGGGCTCAAAGCAGAGGGGGAAAGTTCCTGAGGACAGATTATCTCTGTCTGCTGGGATTTGAACCGGTTGTTTGCTGTTAGAATAGGATGAATTAACCTCCAGAGGGAAAACCAATTCAGCCAGCTCTCCGGGAGAAAGGCAGACTGGGTGAGAGGCGCCGCTGCAGAGGGATTTTCTGGAAACCCCGCTTGTCAGTCCCTTTGACTTTCAAATCAGATTTCTGACAGTAGAGCTCCTTATGGCGAGCTCATTAATTTGTATGGAATTTGAACGTGAATACCATTTCGTTACACTCCGAGATACGTTCAGTAAAAACAGATATGCTACGACTGTCCTGTTGGACTTTAACGTCTAGGATCTCAATGGCTGTGAACCTTGAGAATGTTATTTAGGATTATGGGATTTTGGAGACAGAATAAATGGGCTAAACAAATTTCTCCTTGCTGTGTTTTCCTAGCTTTGTTTATCCCTTGGTTCATGTGGTCAGGTCATTCAGTGGTATATCCTGTGCATGTTTATTACATTCTCATTGCTGAGAGACAGCGTGGCACTGCATTACTTTCTATTTTTTTTTTTTTTTAATGGTGCTGGGGATTGAACTCATGACCTCATGCTTGCTAGGCAGGCACTTATACCAGTGAGCTATATCCCTGGCCCAG
Source organism: Dolichotis patagonum (assembly GCA_004027295.1). Classification (NCBI taxonomy): domain Eukaryota; kingdom Metazoa; phylum Chordata; class Mammalia; order Rodentia; family Caviidae; genus Dolichotis; species Dolichotis patagonum. The sequence goes on along the minus strand of PVJX010001472.1, from coordinate 140,661 downwards.
CATCGCATTCTAGAAGCCATGGTTTATTTGGATTGGAACAACTACCCTTAAAATCCCCAATAAGATGAAATCGGGGACACAACCCCAGGCTGACTCTCCGTAATAAGTGAAGCTCGTGTGTCTCTGCTGCAGGTTGGCTCATCCCAAGGGTGACCTGTCCAGCGATTAGAGAACAGGGCTGACCCCTTGGAGTCAAAGTGGTGCTGCCTGCTCTTGCCCCATTGTTTTCTTCTGTCACAAACTCGGTGACACCTGCTGTGTAACAGGGCCCGTTTGGTAGGGGTGGCAACTCTGGACCCCTGCAGCTTCCCTCTGAGACCTTGGGTGGCTGCAGTGGCCTCTCAGTCAGCACCACCCATTCTAGAGACTGCAGAGAACCCTAGACCTGTGCTGGTCAGTCGGCATCCTGTCTGCCTTCCTCCTCCAGATCCATGAGAAAGAAGAGGAAGAGTTCAACGAGAAGAGCGAAAATGATTCCGGGATCAACGAGGAGCCTCTCCTCACGGCAGACCAGGTAGGCGGCCCCCTGCAGGTCCTTGAGGGCTTTTGTGCTGACAGAGAAAAAGTGTAGGAGGGTATACTTGTCACGTCCACTTAAAGCAAGGGGTGGCTGTCGACATGTCCAGGTGCCTCTGTGCCACCTGCAGTGAACACAAACCGGCGTCCTGACACTCGGGCGATGGGCTCGGGTTGTGTGACGGCCGGAGACGAGGCCTGGGATTCATCGACCTCGTGGCCTGCTGAGCCTCCTACTGCAATTCCGTGTTTAGAATGCAGAGTCGGGACATTTAAATGAGTTTCTCAAATATCTGTTTTTCCAAAGAAGCGAAGTGACAGAGGAGGCTTCTGTGTGATGGGTACTGTCTCATGTTTCACAGAGCACTGAAAGGTTTAGACTTCCCAAAAGGAGCCTTGGAGACACTTCTGTCTTTGCCAGAAGACATGGAAGGTGTCACGCTTGATTAATTGTACTTTAGCTGCAGTAATTTATTGGGGAGGTTAGTGTTGAATCTGGATTCTTTATTCAACATTTTAGTCTACGGATATCTATGAGTGCTTATTTTGAGCTAGAAACAATGCAAGTCTTCAGAAAACATTAAAATCTTTCTGGAAATGTTCTATGGGGAGCCATCAGTGCCCAGCAGGGCCTATTGGACGAGGTATACTAATCCTACTGCCCCCTGCCCCGAAACTCAGCCATCAAACCCTGAGGGGGTTTGTGTCCTGAAATCACATCCAATATTTAGGTGTCCCTTAGGTTCCTAAGTAGAGTTGAAAAGGTTTGTGAGTCAAAATAGGAATGACTCTAAAGGAGGGGACCCTGAGCCCCCTACCCTCAGTCCACCCTGCCAGGAGGAAACCACCTTCCAAGACCGTAACTCTGTGGCCTTGGAGATGGAGCCTCTCAAGGTCTGGAACATCCGGTTGCGTACATGTACCGTTACCACCAAAGTCACCCGTAGTAGAGTCAGCTTCAGAAGGGGTTCGCAGCCTGATTTTTTTCACGCGTATACAATCAGTGCACACAGTAGCTCACCGTTAGTCTTTTCGGCGGGTATCGAGTCTTTGCCTCCACTTCTAGAAGCAGTTCTCCATTAATCGTGGAGATCAGAGCTGAGGTTCTTACCTATTTTCTGCTCTGGAGACCCTGGCTCTCCTTTTCTTAGCTTTATTTTCACTTGTTGCTAGGTAGCTTCGTTTCCTGGCCAGGTGAATTCTGGAGAAACGGCTGCTTTCCTCCCTGTTGTGAGTTATTCTGGGAACACTTTCTTTTTCTCCCCAGTCACATGTATTGTGACAATGAATGAACTGGGTTTTGTGTTAAAGTTGGGCGGATAAAATATTTTCCTACTCAGAAATAAAGCGCTCAGCAAATTAAAGTCAGTGTCCCTTTCCAGGCAGCTCCGGTTTGTCTCTTTCAGAGTAGTTTATTTCCAATAAAACATTCATCTAAATGGAGCTCTTGGAAGAAGCTGTGCGTGAAAGAGCGCTTTCCATTAAGGCAGAGTGTGGGTGAGCCTTTGCCCGGGTCTATGTTTATTATTATTATTATTATTATTATTATTCATTAAGAAATGGCACTGCTTCAAAAATTCTATTGACTGGTGATTACACACATCCTTAACTGGTCAGAATCTGAGCCCCAGTGCTCCTCCAGAGGAGCAAGCGGAGTTCGAATTCCGTTGTGTTCCCTCCTCAGGTGATCGAGGAGATCGAGGAGATGATGCAGAACTCCCCAGATCCCGAGGAGGAAGAGGAGGCTCTGGAGGAAGAGGATGGAGGAGAAACCTCGTCTCAGGCAGACTCGGTCCTGCTGCAGGAGATGCAAGCCTTGACGCAGACCTTCAACAACAACTGGTCCTACGAAGGTGAGGCCTGGGGCAGGGTGGCTGAGGATGAGGCGCCTGCGTGGTGACACATGTGACAGATCCCACGCGCGGCCCCAGAGCAGAGGCTCACACATCCAGACGCCAGGCGACACCTTCCCTCCTCCTCCACATCGGGAGTGAAGTGAGTGGGGGTTTTTGGTCCTGGGATCGACTCAGGACCTTGTGCTTGCCAGGCAGGTGCTGCACCGCTGCACTGTATCAGCGGCCCATGAAGTGAGTTGTTTTATAAATAAAAAGGCAGTTAAGCAAAATGGATGTGGCAAGGCTAACCAAAGAACAAGACTAAGAAGGATAAGTGGAAGAACTCGAAACCACTGTCAAAACCCAATGGATGATGCAACCATAAAAATCAGTGAAAAAAAATACAAAGGGCAGTAATGATAACTCAGAGTTGTTGGAGTGCTTTCGAGGTGCCAGACATGCTTTTGGCTTTTTACGCAGAATCTCACACTGATCTCGCACCACCCCTCTAGGATTGGTCTCTGGGTCTTTCATAGACAAGATTCTTGTCCAGGCCTCTGTTGGGGAAATAGAATTAACACTAAATGTCTTCACCATCCAGAAAAACCTCTCCACAAAGTCAGAAGGGAAGAAAACATTTTTATTGTTGAGTAAGCATGAAACCAGAGTAGGGTGCACATCACAGCCCACTAAAGGGTGGCAAAGACAGAAAGCAGTCTTGCTCTGCTCTCTTGCTAAGTGGATGGAACCCATTAAGCTAAGTGGCTTTTGCCGAGTGGAATCAGAGGATGAGTTTGGCCTCTCTGCTTCCAGCACAGTGGGAGATTAAGCTTTCTCTTTCTTGATTGCCCTTCAAAGCAGTGACTCCCAGGCCCAGAGGAAGCCTTCCTGAACTGTGGGAATGATAGGAGGCTTATTCACAGACTGAACACACTTTCAAAGAGGACAAAGGAATTCTGAAAGAAAAAGAAAGTTGGAGAAAAGAGCAATCTCTTCCCTCGTTGATTGTTTTGTGTAGGGCTGAGGCTCGAACCCAAGACCTCACCCACGCTAAGCACACGCTGTAGCACTAAGCTGTACCCTCAGCCCTCTTTCCTTATTCTCAGTGAGGACACCTGAGTCTCACCGGAGATCAGCCCTTACCCTCAAACCTCTGGTGAATCTCAGTGGTGCAGTTAGCATTGAAGCTAAGGTTAACTCCAGCCTCCAGTCTCTTAATCCTTGTATCGCATTAACTCTCTGCCACAGGATAACGCTAATGATGGTGGAAAGAAAGGGCTGGATGAAGTGTGAAATGAAAAAATGTAGCACGCGTGGCAAAAGCGAAGCCCATCAGTCTATAGGGGTGAAAGTGCCTGAGATGCAGGAGGGGCTCTGTTCCTGTGGGTTTGGTTTGTAAACCACAGAGACAGCAGGCAGGTTGGTCAGGGGAGGAAGGTGCAAACAAGGGTTACAAGGGATAAACATCAAGGAGTAGGTCTGAAGCTCAGCGTGCAGACAGCGCAGTCCTGCAGCCGAGGAGCAGAGACAGGGTGGCCACCGCTGCTTGGGGTAGCAGGGTGGGGGAGCAGTGGGGGTGATGAATGGGTTTGGCTGCCCTGCTGCATTCACAGCTGCCCCAATGGGCCATTCTCAGCCACACAAAGGCCCCAAACATAGAAGTATTCAGCAAAGGAGTCAGGAAAACAGCTGAGATGCAGAGTGAAATGGCAAAAAGCAGAAGGCGGAGACCAGCTCCAGAGGGCAAAAGAAAGGGAGCGAGATGACCAAGTCAGCAAATACCCAGGCCGAGCAGAAAGGAAAAGGAAAAGGAAAATGGATTCTTAGATGAAAAGGAAAGATACCTGAGTCAGGAGCACGCTTGGAAAAATGCTTTCTAGATCTGTTTTGTCTGTCGTCTTCCATTCATAATGGACGTGCAGTGATTGTGCGTGTCTGTGGGGACAGAGTGGCATCTCAGCACCTGTCTGCAGTGCAGTGATCGGGCAAGGGTAACTGGTGTGTCTGTCATCTCAGCCATCCGCCAGTTTCCTGTGCTGTGCACATTTGAGACCCCATGTATGAACTATTTCGAAATAGTTGACTCACAGTTATCAACCACCTAAATCTGTCTTAAATGAAGCTGCCTAGAGGGCTGGGAAGTGAAAGAGAAGCCATCTGTGTCCAGGCTCTTGTGTTTCCCACCTGCGTGTGGAAGTGGTGGCTGCTCTGTGCTGACTGGCTGGACCTCAGTGTCCCCTGAACGTTCTCAGTCTCTCCCACAGGTCTCCCCCAGTTTCAGATACATTCATTGCAGCCCAGGACATGCATCTTCCAATCCCCTGCTTGTGATCCTGTGTACTATACCATGATCGGTTCTTGGGAATAAATATCGCATCTTGCTCTTCTGCACAGATGCCAAAAGTCTCTCTCTCGTGCCCCTCCAATTCCTGACCCATTCCAATGTGAAGAATATTACAGAGACAGGCAGATAGAACAAGAAATCAAAAAGCCACGCATCTGTCCACCCACATTTGTGTGCACAGAATCTAGTCTTCCTTGGGGACTGTTTCTTGTCCTTCTTTTTCTCTTTTTTTTTCAGACTGGGGTGTTCTATTCTGTACATTCAGGGCCCTTCCTTTACTGGCCTGACCCCCAATTATGCAGGTCTTTCGGGAACTTCTAGGGAATCAGAGAAGGTCTCCTTTGAGGGTGGCGGTCCCCTCCTCAGAGGGCTCAGGCCCGGCTGTGGGTGTCAGCTGCAGGTGGTCTGTCCCTGCAGGGCTGCGGCACATGTCAGGGTCTGAGCTGACCGAGCTGCTGGACCAGGTAGAAGGTGCCATCCGGGACTTCTCGGAGGAGCTGGTGCACCAGCTGGCCCGCCGGGATGAGCTGGAGTTTGAGAAGGAAGTGAAGAACTCCTTCATCACGGTGCTTATTGAGGTTCAGAACAAGCAGAAGGAGCAGCGGGAGCTGATGAAGAAGAGGCGGAGAGAGAAAGGGCTGAGCCTGCAGAGTAACCGGATAGAGAAGGGAAACCAGATGCCTCTCAAGGTAGGTGAGCAGTGCAGCTGGAGAGTCAGGTGCACTCACCCCTGAATCCTAGCCATGCAAGTCCTGGTACCTGGCCTGTGGTGGACACATAAGCATTTACTGAGCAACATTATGAGGGACCCCATGACAGATGGGGTCAGAGGAGGTGCTCAGAGGGCCCCTGTCTAACCAGTAGACACAGGACATAAACATTAAAGTACAGCCTGAGTTTTTAGGCTACACCTTGGGGCAAAGACACTGGGAGCCGGGCTCTGGTCAGGGTCTCTGCCTTTGGCCCGGGTGTGCTCCAACCCAGTCTGGGTAAGGTATGTGTTGGTGTTGATAGGGTACTTGGGTTGAAAATGATCAGATACCTTAGTGGTCTGTGTCTTAGTTACTTTTTTCTCATTGCTGAGACAAAATACCTGACACCCAGAATTAAGGGAGGAAAGGTTTATTGAGCTCACAGTCTGTGGAGGTTTCAGTTCAGAATCAGCTGGCTCCAAGGCAGGATGGCAAGGCAGACAACAAACAAACGAGAGCAAAAAAAAAAAAAAAAAAAGGGAGCAAACCTCTTTTCCTCCCTTATAGCACATGCAGGCTACCTGCCTTCTGGTGGGTGTAGCACTCACACCCCCAATTCTAGCACTAGACAGTCAGTCAATCACAAACTCTAGATTCAGCTGCCTCCAAAAAGCCCACCCTCCATGATCACATGAGGCTTTGGGGGGACATCCAGACACAAACCATAACAGTCTGTAGATAGTATTCTCCAAGCCAGTGGTTCTAAATGGGAAATGCGTCCTGGCATCATCTAAGGAGCATTTTCAAAATGCCTTTGCCCAGCTGTATCTCAGACCAACTGAATTAAGCTCGGGCTCATGCATTTTGAAACCAAGCTCCCCAGAGTAGGACAGTTGCTTTAAACTTGCCCTCTCTGATCACTAAACAGTTTATTTTCCCTGAGGTCTTCGTATTATTAGTCCTCTAAGTTTTACTGAACTCTCTGATTTTTTTAATGCAATAAACAATGAAATGAGGCAAACTGGGAGAATACAGGGAACTCATTGCGTGAGGGACCAGCTGAGCTAGTTTTGAGACAAATGCCTCAAGACTACTATTTATTCTTGCAAGTTCAGGCTTAAACTCCGCCCTGTCTTCATCAGCCACGTCTTAATGCTGACTCCAATTATTGTGATAGTGTGGTAGCCAATGGGCTTGGGCACTGGAGTGAGGACACAGGGGTCCCTGGGGAGGTGACCACGGGGCAGGAAGCACTGGCCCTTCTTGCATCTCTCTTGCCAGCGCTTCAGCATGGAAGGCATCTCCAACATCCTGCAGAGTGGCATCCGCCAGACCTTTGGCTCCTCAGGAACTGACAAGCAGGTACAAACTGACTCCCTACTCCTGTTCTTCACCTGGGTTCTGGCCACTCAGTGAGAACCTGCACAAAACTTAAAACTTAAAACCTATTTGAAGAACTATGCATTAAGTTGTTTCAAGGACAAAGTGTGTCAAAAGGGAACCTGTTTGAGAGCTGATCCATTTTAGATTTTAATCACCTCCATCACATCGGGTCACCAGGTGATACAATGCTATCATCAAAACCATCACTTTGGACTGGCTCTGACCATAACCCACTCTCTGGCAGCTCCTCATTGGCTCCATTTAGGAATGATTTGCCTGTTGTTGGTTAGTTTTGTGTTACTACGACACAATACTGGAGACAACCATCTTTATAAAGAGAAAAGGTTTACCTGGCTCACAATTTTTGAGAATCAATTCCAAGAATGGGTGCCTCACTGATTTGGCTTCTGGTGAAGGTGGCTTATCATGGATGAGGTGCATGCAGGCGTGTGTGGTCCCATTTAAAGCCATGAAGGGAGAGAGAGAGAAAGGGAGAGAGCAAGGGAGAGACCAGCCTGACAGTGTGCCCATGAAACACATGCGTCTTTCAAACATGTTGATAGCAGGATTCTGTGTTAGAATTCTACAGCTGCAGCAGCATGGGAAGAGACCTGAGGAATATTTAACCTGCTCTGGCCTTTCACAGCAGTGAGAATGAGACCCAGAGTGATGAGGCCTTGCTGGGGTGGCCACACCTCGACTACACTGTAAAGCTTCTCACACCGAGCTCGAGCTTGGAGGTTGTCTTAGGACTTTTTCTCTCTAGGCCCTGAGCCCCCAGAAGCTGGGTTTGTTGGAGACGCACCTCACATCCAGCAGGGGGAGCAAATCCAACATCCAAGGCCCTGGGCGGGGTTGGCATTCCTTCTGTCATTTTTGACAAAGGAGAAATAATTCCTTCACAAATTGCACTGCAAAGGACCAAAACACAACAATAAGCTCTCTGGAGATGTTCTTTGCTCCTGGCCTGAAGGAAAACAAGAGACCCCCAGGATTCCTAGATTATAAAAAGTTTCTCGTGTTGGAAGAAAGTAGAAGTTGGGGTGGAGGGAAGCTTTTCTTGGCTAAATAGGAGGAAAGCCTTATTTTTAAAGAGACAGCCCCTAAGGTGGGGGAAATAGTTCTGAAATAATGATGTGACAATAAGTGGTTGTTGAGAACAACAAATCTGACACGGTGTGGGTCTTAGAGGGAAGCAAGGTCTCCATCCAGATTCTCCGCCCTGCCTTACACCCCATGGGCCTGGGTCTTGTGCCATCTCAGGCTGTATACCCTGTGTGTCTTGCAGTATCTGAACACAGTCATCCCTTACGAGAAGAAATCCTCTCCTCCCTCTGTGGAAGACCTGCAGATGCTGACAAACAGTGAGTTCTCTGCTCTTTGTCCTCCTCCCTGCATGGGTGAGGTGCCTCCACTGCCTTGGGCCCGAGACTTCCCCAGGGCAGCTTTGCAGGGGTCTAAACAGGCCCTGCACTACTTGTCACTTCCCCCTGCATGGGGTAAAATTAAAACACTCTGCAGAGATACCCAGAGCTGTCTTTCCTGCAAGGGAAGAAATCTGCTGGGGTGGAGGCTGGGGGAAGAGCCGGTGACAGGGATTTGGGCAGGGGGTGGGAGACAGGACATGGTTTTTTCTTGTTTTCCCATTGGCTCTCAGGGCTTTGCATTTTCTGCCTCACCTGTTCTCTCTGGAATTGGAATTGCTGGGTCCACCCTTGTGCCTTTTGAAGCGGGGAGCTTGGTCTTGTAGGTCTGGCTGTATTTTTAGTGACAAGCAAGGTTTCTTGGGTGGGGTGAGGCTGATTGGAAAGAAGAGCATCTAGTTTTCCTGCCAGGAAGTGAGTGGCTCCCTCCCCTGCTTTGGCACTATTGTCCTATATTAATAACATTCTGAGCTATGGGAGAGAACTGTAATAAAGAGCCCTTTGTAGGCAGAATCTCTTTATATACATCAAACAGTACAACTCACACAAGGCTGTGGGTGCATGGTTCAGTCATCAATGTCCGCCTGGCTCTGTTAGGAGGAGAAAAATCCCAGGCTGAGACATGGTGACGGATCAGAGAGAAATTCCATTTCCCTGGCAACCGAGTGTGCAGGGTGATGGCTGGCCGGGAGGCTGCCCAGCCTGCTCAGGCTGTGCTGGCGGGGTGAGCCACGCAGGGCCATCGGACACCCAGGAGAAGACAGAGGGGGCACTGTTCAGCCAAGGAAGACAGGTGCCCACTGGACCTGGTGCTGAAGGTGACCAAATGTTTTCATTTTTATCAGTTTGAAGAGTGAAAGCGGGAGATGGTAGCAAATGGAAATGTGCGCAAGATTCTTTTTTAAAGGAGTAGACAGAAATGCATCTGTAGGACTGCGGATATAGCTCAGCAGTAGAGTATCTGCCTAACACTGAGTCCTGGGTTTAATTCCTAGTGCTAATAAATAAATAAATAAATAAATAGCAAATGCATTTATAAGATGTTTATGTTTTCATGGTGGTAAACATTTGGAAAATAATTTGGACAAATTATAAAAGTTGAAATATGTGAAGTCCTTGATCCTGGTTTTAAGAGAGGGAAAAACTATTAGAACCGCCAGGAGTTCAGTGTGAGATTTTCTTTCCATTGTGATTAAGAAACAGATGTGTTTCCACTCTGAGTGGACTTGTTCACATTTTTCAAATTTACTGTAAAAATTACAGCTAGAGTGAATCTAGCATTAGAATACTTTGTGACATATGGAAAAGTGAACAGAGACAAATAAACAATTCCTTGTTCCCTTTGTCATATTTAGTATTTTAGTATTTTCCAGATAGTTGTGATTATGCTGGGCTATACAATTTTGTGCCACGAGTTTAGTCACGTCACTGAATTGTTAATGTTCTGTTTCTATTCTTTCTACGCATATTTTTGTATCATGAGGATATACTACACTCCAATATTTTCTTCCTTTTAAAGGAAAAACTGCCATCCTCTCTGCAGATTGGTTCTTTCATAGGTTGTAAAAATACTCATTTCGAGCAAATCCTCATATGAATTTGTGAATAATGTCACCTCTCTTTGAACCAGGAACATAGGTCAACACCAGCTCCTCTGCCTGGAGTCTAAATTTTGGAGTCTTGTCCCGTGTGGTGGCACATACGTGTGGTGCCAGCATGCAGGAAGCTGAGGCAGGACAATCGATGTGAGTTCAAGGCCAGCCTGAACTACACAGCGAAACCTTGTCTATAAACACATAAATAAGTTTATTTTGGGAAAAAAAACGGAAAAGAAAAAATGTAAATTTATTTTGGAGTCTGGAGATCAACTTGGATACATACCGACTGAGTGTAGTTACTGCATTTTTACTGCAGTCCTTTTGATGTAGTAGTTAGTCTGCCCAGGCTCAATCGCGAGGGATTTCTCCCAAGTAAGCGGACATGGTTGTGTGCCTAAAATACAGAAAAACAAAATCAAAAAAAACTAAAAAACATCAGGACCCCCGCACCCACTTAAATTGAAATGAATATGTGTCTAAAAGCAGATAAAAAGCCAGGGATTATAGCTCAGCAGCATAAGCACCTACCTGGCAAGGTCCCGAGTTCAATTCCTGGTACCAAGAAAACAAAAACAAAAACGGATAAGAAATAAAGTGGAAAAACCCACACAGGGGTGCTGCAGGTCCAGTCTGGCTTTCTCTGGACCTGGCCACTGGCTCACAGCGTTCCTGGGCTGTTCCTCGCCCACTCTGATTTTGGATGCTGGTTTGAAACGAGGCGAGGTGACCCCCCAGAGGGCAAAGGCATGGAAGTAGATTGAGGTCCCGCTGTCGTCACTGCTGCCCCCTAACCCAGCTGTCCATACCCACTGACCTTTATTGCTTTCACTTGTAACAGCAAAGCATTCTCATGGAGAAGCGTCCAACAATATACAGAAACATCCTAGAAACAATGTTCCCCGTGGTCTCAGTCAGGAACACCCATGTAGGTTTTAGGGACCATTCTTCTGGGCTTTTCCTATAAACGTTAGAGTTACTATAAATGTCATGTGTGTTCTGCAACCTTCTTTTCTCACTGAGAATACATCTTGTACCTACAGCCCCCATTTTTTAAGGCCACGTAAGACTACGCTGAATAAATACACTGCAGTTTGAGAAAGTTTATTGACAGGAATCTTTTGGTGGGCACCCATTTTATGTTATAAATACAGTCCAGATACTTTCTTACAGGATTCGCTACAAAGCTGACTTCCACAATAGAAATTCTGAGGTTGCTTGGTTTAATAACAGAAAGTTCTTTATTTTTTCTTTTTCTCTTTTTTCTTCAGTGCTAGGGATGGAATCTTGGGCCATGCTAGGCAAGTGCTCTACCACTGAGCTACATCCCCTGCCTAGAAAAAGCTGTTTTTAAAATTTTATGAAAAGCTTCTAGAAAAAAGCCTTTAGGGTTTAAAAGCCTCCCTGTTACTCACTTCACATGTAGCTCATGAGGTGTCAGAGTAAGAAGCCTGTAGCTCCTGGGAGCACACGAAGATGCCACGATGTCTAGCACTGTGATGGGCAGAGCATAGGGAGTAAATATTTGTTGAATTAACCTCGTTCATTGTCAAGAAATTAAAGGCGAGAATTCATCCCGCAGTGCCTGTTTGTGTGAGTAGGATGCCTTTAATGACAGTTTTATTGGTAACTTCAATGATGCGATGACTCAGTCTATATGGATGGTATCTGAAAGCTGATTCTTTTCAGAGCAATTGTTCTCTCCATTTCTATGATTATGAAAGATATATACTTCCTAGGTGGTATGTAAATTATAGAGGAGCCAAAAATAAACATATAAATAAATGGAAAACTTAAAAGAAGTCATCTCTCCCTGGGACAGTGCCCCCCCCGGGAGGCGGGCTCTGGGGGAGCCTTCTGGGCTCCCTCTACTGGGCCAGTGTTCGGTTCCCGCCAATATCTTCTCCCTGCTGGGCTGGGAGGTTGCTTGGCCGCATGCATGTTGGGAAGCAAGCCCCATGCCCTGCTGGTGCCTCGACTCATGTCCTCTCTCCTTCCCCAGTTCTCTTCGCCATGAAGGAGGATAACGAGAAGGTGCCTACTTTGCTAACGGACTACATTTTAAAAGGTGAGCACAGCCGAGAGCCTCCTGGCGCAGCATGGAGCTTAGGGGCTGCAGCTCCTGGACAGCTGGGCGGGGTGGGGGACAGCGAGCAGAGGTGTGTGGGGTCTCGCGGGATGAATGAGTGTCGCTAACAGGCCTGAGAATGTTCTCTCACCCCGAGTCACCCGTGTGACTCCGGGTGTCGGGCAGGAGACCAACAAAGGGCGCACTGTGAAGATTCTGTGGTCTTGGGGCTATGTAATAATTGGTTGAGAAAATCAAGCCTGAAAAAGAAATGTACTTGAAAATGGTTGCATGATTAGATTCGTCTTTTCATAACTTTTTAAAAACCTTTTATTACGGAAACTTTGAAACACATGAGAGTAGACTGAGTGGTATAAAAAACTGTCACTAATCAGCTTTACCATCATTAATTATGATCAGTTTTATTTCATTTTACTCCTACCCAACTTTTCCTGTTATTTGTTTTTAATTTAATTTAATTTTTTTTGGTCTTTGTCTTTTTGAGATAGGGTCTCACTATGCAGTTGAGGCCAGTCTTGAGCTCCCTTTGTAGTGCAGACTGGCCTTGAACTTGCAGTGATCCTCCCGCCTCAGCCTCCTGAGTACTGGGATTACATGTGCACACCACCACATCCCGTTCCCCTATGTTATTTTGAAGAAAATCTCTATCATATTTTTTAGCCACGAATATTTCAGTATGCATTTCTAAAACGTAAGAATTCTCTAGAAAAAGATAGCAGTAGTACCATTACCTCAACTTAAAAAAAAATAAGCTTCTTTTTTTTCCCCTTTTTTTTGGTACTGGAAATTGAACCCAGGACCTTCACCCTGACGTTCATCCTCAGCGCAGTTTATTTTTTGTTTCAAGACAGGGTCATGCTAATTTTCTGAATTTTCCAACCTAGGTTCTTTTTGCAATCCTCTTGCCACAGCCTCCCAAAGTGCTGGGATTATAGCTATGTGCCACCATGTCTGTCCCCAGTTCTTTTATTTTGCACTTTGAGACAGGGTGTCACTAAATGGCTAAGTTGCCCAGGCTGGGCTAGAACTTGACAACCTCCTGCCTCAGCCTCTCGGAGTACTGGAATGACAGGTGTGTGCCACCATCCCTGGCTAAAGCTAACAGTTTCTTAATATCATGAATCAATCAGTCAGTGTTCAGATTTCCCTAATTTTCCCATAAAGTGTTCTTCAGGATTTGTTTGAATTGAGATCTAACGAAAGCCCAGGTTATAAACTGATAGTGGTTCCATTTCCTTCTCTTCCCCATTCTTTCAAATTTTTTATTGGAGAAACTAGGTTATTTGTCCTATAGAATTTCTTCATCCTGAATCTTTCCTGATTGCAGCCCCAAGGTGCCATTTAATATGCTCTTTCATCTCCAGGGATGGATAGAATGAGACTGATCAGATTCAGCTTCAGATCTTGGGATAAGCACTACATTTTCAGGGTTGTAGATTTCCACTAGGAAACCTTGTCTGTGTGTGTGTGTGTGTGTGTGTGTGTGTGTGTGATGTTCATAGCCATTGATGATCACTCATTATCTGGATCCATTATTTTATTAGCTTCCACTCTACTCGTACACAAAACTAGTTTCAGAAAGCTTGTGGAATAAAACCCTGAGCTGTGCCCTTTCTGAAAGTAGCAGAAAGAGGAATTTTAAATTTGAGCAGGAAGGGTTTAGTCCAAACATTAGGAAGAACTTGTGGCTTCGCTTCTCTTCCTCCTCCTCCATCTCCTTCATCTTCTGCCATGCTGCAGACCCATCCCAGGGCGCGTGCTTGGGAGACGAGCTGCCACTGAGCTACGTCCCCAGTCCAGATCTTGGGACTCTTAAAGATTGTCAAGGAATGGCAGCGATCTTGAAGGAGGTGGTTAGAAATAGGTTACCAAAGTTTGCTGGTGGAGGGCCACACTTTATGCTCACGATCCACTGTAATGTCAATGACTTTATAAAAGCAGTTAATATTTACCAAGCACACCCGTGTGCTCCTCAAGCACCCTGTGGGATGCCCAGGGTGCACTGTGCTGTGTAGCTGAGGAAACAGGAGTGAGTAGATAGAATCATTTCTCTAGGGTCATAGGATTAGTAATGGCAGGTCAGGATTTGACCAGAGGCAGAGGGGCCCCGGAGACCACATGCTTAATCTTTACACCAAACATCCACCTCTTGTCACCCTTGGAAGACAACCGACTACAGCCACGCCTGTTTCTCAGGGGCCATTTTCTGCTCAGGAGCCGATGTGACACCGCAGCGCCTGACCCTCCTCCTCCGAACCCCCTCTTCTCTTTGCAGTGCTCTGTCCCACCTAACCTTGCCTTTGGAGCAGCCTGGCTTCGGGAGGTCACTGAGCAAGAGTCATTCCACCACAGGGACTGCATGACACCATGTAACCTCCGACGTGTATTTAAACGTGTATAGCCTAACCGGATTAAACATGAGCAATCGCGCGGGGTCCTCTGCTGTTGGCTTCTAGTGCTAGTAATCATTGGGTGCATGATCGGGGCGCAGGGTGGGCGACAGCCCCTTCTCCACCTGTGTCAGGGAAGGCGCCGTTCTCACCTCTCATTATGTAGTCTGGCTCCAGCCCTCAAAAGCTTATACTCTTAAGACTAATTTTGAAATAAACCTTCATTTAATTAATATTCGCGTGTGGTGTCCACTGTTCCTCTATCCCGGACCCTCTCAAGGGAGGCTGCGTGGCTGCCTTCACAGGTAGTTTTGCGGCTCGGGCAGGCGGCACTGTGATCGGGTCAGGGACAGTGCCCTGCTGTGGGTTGCGGTGGGGTCGTGACGCGCTGTGGAGCTGCACAGGTCCAGACAGAAGAAGGAGCTTGGCCCACAGACTCCTGCACCTGTTTCAGACACAAGCTGCCCTGAAGGGGTTGGGGGACAGGGCGCGCAGAGGGAAAGTGAGCCCCAAGGAGGAGCCTTGCAATTGCAGCACCTTTTGTCAGGGTGGCCTTGGGGTTCAGGGTCTAGTCAACTCTGCCCAGCTCTCCCAACAGGGGGCGTCGTGGCTTTGTTCCTATGCTGAGAGACATCGGCGCTCCTCTGCCTTGGGGACCTCTGGGAACAGCATCTGTGACCTCGCACGTCCTCCCTGCAGCCCTTGCTCCTTCATGTCATCCCTGGTATGGACAGCAGGCGGCTGCCAGCCCTGACCAACCAGCAGCCAAAGCTGTCCCCATATTCCAGATGCCGGTTCAACCTCACCGCAGCCTGAATCCCCCCGGCCGCTTCTTCTAGCTTGAATGATGTTAACCCTGTCAGTTACCATCAGTTACTGCCTTCCACTGACCTTGCCACTTTACACGTTGTCTTATATCACAGGCACCTGCTTCAGTATTATTGTGGTTTTCCAGAGGAGAGAAGCAGGGATCTGCAGCAACTTCCCAAGGCAGCATGGGTGGCAGGAGAGACCAACTGGCACTCAGGTCTCTTATCCAAGACTTTGACCCATTCCTAGGCCTGTAGCGCTTGCTTTAACTGAGCTTTTAGATCTCTCAGGTATGTGGTAAATCATACTTAAATGACCATAAGATACCCATGAAGATCCTCAGGGTCAACACACTGGCGTAAACATTAGTCCCTTGATGAAAAGGGTTGAGTTCAATTCTGTACCTTCCTGGCAAAAGATGCAAGGGTGACTGGTGATCGGGGTCACTGGCAGATTTAACGTTGTGCCATCCGTGGGGTTTTTCATTGGTCTCAGCAGAGATGATGCAGTGAATCCCCAGAACTTTGCTTCCTGCCTTGGATTTGTGAGATCTGGGTCAGCTGTTCGTTTCCCCCAATTTACCCTGCCGGCAGGTGTCTGAGGCAACACAGACAATCTAATCAAAACTGCTGGCAGTTAAAAATAAGTCTCAAGTGTCAGGGACACACTCAGTCTAGGAGGAGCTGAGTGGGAAAGGGAGGGATAGTGTCACATCAGGAGTCTGGAAGGGATATGAAATCCAGTCCTGGGGTTCTGCATTGCCCTTCTCTCCATCCTCACTATTCAAAGCGTGGTATCCAGCAGTGCGGTCCACACCTAGGAACCGGTTAGCACAGAATCGCAGGCAAGGGTATTGGAGAGCTAGTGTCCACAAAGCATCGTTTGATAGGTTAGAGGTCAGCCTGGCTGGCAGGTTCTTTAACTAAGTTTCCTGTCATTAAAGAGTTCTGTTCAGCCTAGTTTGATCAAGCTGGCAAGAAAACTCCACTATGCAGCTGCAAGCCAGCCCTTATTTATGTAGAGCCGCAACAAATGCTCACAGGCCCAGACCATTTTCCCAGTGAAATATCCATTTGTGTCTATTGCAGGATGGGAAAGCAGATGTGGTCCTTTGGAAAGGAAATCCCAAAGGAGGGGATTTGTGGCCCTGCAGTTTGCAGAGACAAATATGATTTTTAAAATTTAATAACCCCTTTCCATACTCACTGGCTGAAGTATAATGATCATCATTTAGTGGTCAGAGAGGACATGGAGACTCTCAAGAAGTGGGCACTGCCCCTCCTGGTTTCGTTGAGGTGGTGCTGGGGACTGAACCAGGGCTTTGCACCTGCTGTGTGTGTGGTTTACCACTGAGCCACATCCGCAGCTCCTACCCAGTTTTTTCAGGGTGAATTGAGTTGTAACCCAGGTCCTCGTGGGCTTGACTGAGTCCATTCCAGGAGCATGAGTGAGCACCCACTATGCCCTAGGCTCTCCCACTGCAGCTAGGTCACTGAGGCCACCACAGGTCAAAAGCAGAGAGCGTTTGCTTTCCTTGTGGCAGAAGCAGGAAGTAGGAAGAGGCAGCATCATCCTCCCAGAAGCTGGGAGAGGAATTGCTCTTCTGCCACCACTCCAGCCTCTGTGATTAGTGTGCATGGAGAGGGGAGTAACCCACGCTACTCTTGGAGAAGAGACACTCTGGTTCTTGCTAGCACCTGCTCATTTATTTCCTTGAGAGGGTGACAAAATAGTCATTTGGATTTCTGTCTGAACCTGGGGGCTTTTTTCCTTTCAGGAGGGAGGGGAAGTGTAAGCCACCCTGCTGACCTGGAAGCTGTGTTGGCCTCGGAATGCCTTTCTTCTCACAGAACAATGAGCCACCTCAGCCCACAGCCCAGCAGCCCCACGGGCCGCCTAGGCCCTCATGCATATTCATCTTTGCTTCAAAGAGCACAGCGTGGAATATGCAGATTGGCCAGGAGCTGGTTGGCATTTTGATAATAGCTTTGTCTGGAAAAAAAAAAAACCCAGGGACGCAAGTCTAGTTTCTCTCTTTTTCTTTCCTCCACCCTGTGTACTGCCCCTCACTCTCTCTTCCACTCCCCCTTTCCTGCTGGAGAAAAGGCAAATGAATTACAGAGCCAAAGAAGCCAGTGAGCAGAGGGGCCAGGTGTTTGCATTCCGGTCCAGTGGATTTCCACTGCATCCTCTCTCCTCCCTCCCCTTTGAATAGAATCAGTTTTTGTTTCTTTCCCACCAGAGGTGCTAGGTCTGAGGATGCCCCATGACTTTGGACCTGTCCTCTGTCCTGCATTGGCTGCTCCTCTTTCTGGGCATCCATTCTGTGCCATCTTCAGAGATGAGCTCCCTACCCTCTGTCCTTCCTCCACCTTCACCTTTTGCCTTTATTCTCAGCAGTTCAGTCTAAATACCTAGGAACCAGGCCCTGCTCTCCGAGCGAATGAAAAGGAGTCTCCTACCTACACAGGCCAGAAAGAGAAGGCTGGGGGTTAGAGCGCTTGGACCGGGGGCTTCCTGACACACTCAGTTTCTACACCACCGCACCACCGTCAGCCACAGAGCCTTGGTCCCAGGCTGCCCTTTCTTGGCCCAGACCTGGATCTCAGGTTGCACTTGCTCCTCTGAAGCCCAGCTTCCTGACCCTCTTGGAGCAGAGCTCCTCAGAAAGTGCACAGAGCAATTCCCTAAGTCCAGAGGCCCTCAGTCCTGTCCTCCCCCACAGGGGGGATGCTCAGCAGGAGGGGAGCAGAATGAGGCCACATCTCACACCATTGAGCGCTGTTTCACTCAGGAACCTTAGAGGGGACAAGCAAGGCAGGTGCAGGTGGTGTCCGCACCTCACACTTCAGCTGGGAAAGGGATCTCTGTCCGGGACTCCAAAGGCTGGTCCTCCCTTGAGCCGAAGTTTAGAGGAGTTTATTATCTCATAAAGCAGGTGTAGACTTCTGCCTTGGGTTCAATTCCAGCTGTACTACATATTAAGCCAGCTCTATATCCTCATTAAATCCTGCCTAGTGGTAGCCCAGGGAGTCCCGGAGCTGCTGATTCTGGAACCAAGGACCCCTGGTGCCCCTGCGTAGAGGGACAAAGCTGAGGCAAGGCTGGCTGTTACCCTGATTCTCCATTAGGCTCACTCCTGGAAGTGTGGGTGAGAGATGGTGTGAAGTCAAATTTATTTTTGAGTTTGGAGAATGCAGTTTGCACAGGCACGGAGACAGGGAGAGCAGAAGAGGGGAGACACACAGACCACCCCAGAATCACTCAGGGAACTGCTCAGGCCTTGACACACAGGTGCAAAAGTGAGTATTAATTAATTAATTCAAGCAGCACGTGAAAGGCCTCGCAGGCTGCCTGCAGGGCTGTGTACACAGGTTACAGGAGCGTGAAGACCTCCAGTCACAGCCTGCCGCACTCTTTCTGCTTGTGCTGATTCCAGCAAGCAGATCTCTGTGCAGCAATCTGGCTTTCTTGGCTCTGGAAGGCAGTGGGCAGTGTGAGGCAAAGAGAGGACAATTGGTGCTGTGTTGGCACTGGGGTTCCTCTCTGCTGTGGGTGAGTCAGATGTACTGACCCTCAGTGTCCTATCAGGATGAGGAAATGATTTTTTTTTCACTATATATTTGAATTGTTAAGATACGTAGGCAACTGGGGAGGGAGACAGTACTGACAGCCTTGGGTATCTTCAGCTCAGCTAAACTGCAGGTCCTCTTGTGAAATCAGACTCTTAAGACGGGGCCTCGAAATCTCAGGGACACTATTAAAAATGAACCTACCTGGCCCCAGTGTTAGAAGACTCTGAATTAGTAGGTTGAAAATAGAACTTGGGTTCTTGCAACTCCAAAACGCTTCTCAGCAATTCTTTTTATTTTTTTTCTGCAAAAGGCTTTATTTTCTTTTGGTCCATCCAAGATTTCGGAGAGGGCTCTAAAGAGGTTTAAAAAAGCTGCCTAGTGGCTGGAGGGAGAGGATTAGGACAAAGCCCTGATGCCAGGAGCCACTCAGAGGCTGCCAGCTCTGGGGTCTCCTAGCCCTGTTTAAAGTGAACCTTTTGAAAGGTACTTGCCCTGCCTGGGGCCCTGCCAGCTTGCGGAGGTTAGCGAGCCATCGCCTGTCTTCTTGATGAGCTTCATCTCATCTAGGAAATGGTTCTCCAGGAAAGCACAGACATGGGGCTCTATCTTGGCAGAGCCCAAGGCATGAAGATCCAGAAGAGCTTGGTTCAGGTTTTTCTCCAGTGTCAGGGCAGTTTCCAGGGCATCCACAGTTTTACCCCCAAATCTTCAGAAGGCTTCTGCACGTCTTGGAAGAGAGCATGGCTGCCGCTCTGGTTTTGCATCTTCAGGAGACGCTGGTGGTGTTTCTGGGTCTGTTCCGTCCTGATACTGTTGAAGCACGAGACGGGTCTGCGGGACCTCTGGACGCACCGATCTCTTCTCAGTAATTGGAAGTTGCCCCCGAGCTGAGACTTCCTGGGATGGTAGCTGGAGGAGACACAGATGCTGCCAGGTCCTCCTGGGGCTGGGCAGCCTGTTTTCTCTTTGGGCTTGGACAGCTGAGCTAAGCAGCGTCCACAGGAGGAGCTGGAACACGCTGACCTCCACAGCCCTGGAGTTCCGCAGATTGCAACCCAAGGGGTTGAACCTAGAGAAGGGAAAGCGGGGAACCTAGACAGCATCTCGGTTCCTTAAGCCCCTCAGTGCAAGTGAGGCAAGATGGCCCTCATGTGTAAGGGGAGGCTACTGGTAGTCTCTACCAGAAGAGGCAGAACCCAGAATCCTTCCTTTCTGATGGAAGAACTCGCAGAGGCCTGCAGGGGCACAGATCCCGCCTTCAATGAATTCGGTAGAATAAAAATTTTGCAATACTCAGACAACCACCCCAAAATTCACTTGAAATAATAGGCAAATATGAGAGATACACCTGACGTGAGCCCTCTGAATAATGACATGAAAAAAAACCTAAACAAAATGAAAAGGTATTAATGACATGCACACAACTGAAGGGAATTGTCTTAAATGGCTGATTGTAATGAGATGTACATAAATTGTAAGGCTTGTAATGAAATGAAAAAAATCGTATTCTTGCCTGATAATACTGGGTGTAATATCTACACCTGAAATAAGTCATCACAGTGCACCAAGTGTAATGAGATGCACATAATTTTAAAGAGTGTAATGAGATGAAAAATAAATCAAACACTTGTCTTAAAATGAAAGATGTACCAAGATGCACACACCTGAAGGGCATTGTCCTAAATGGATTGTTTAATGAGATGCATTAATTTGCAAAGAGGCTAAATGAGATTGGCCCAGAGAGAGGCGGAGGAATCAAAAAGTATACGGTACACTTGAAAGTGGTACAATAAACCTGGCTTCATCTGTGGGCTGGAGATAGGATACTGAAGTGGAAATGTGATCACTGTTTGGTCGGCCAGTCTGGGTACCCTATAACTTGGTCCGTGATGCTTTGCAAAGGTGAATTACTCTTTGACTCCAGGTTGATGCCAGCATACAGTAGTAGTTTGTATGGAACAAGAAATTAGAAGAGGCTATGAAGCAAAGAGCTGCAAAAGGCAACCGAAGGATTTCCAGGGGAAAACACTGGTTTGAGGACTAACATACACATATTAACAAAAAACCTGTGAATGTTTTGCCTCAAGATTCATGATTGCTTCTAGAGCCCAGCCAGGCAGTTAATATAGGAGGGAGGGTCTCTAGAACATTACATACAGGTACAGTTTGCAGTGAAAGGGGTAGAATCTTCATTTCCACAAATATATTCTGTCCAATATTTTGTTTCACAGGCAGAGTTCTCTTTTACTATATTCTCGCCTCTCTTCTCTTCTTTCTCTTCTCTTCTCTTCTCTTCTCTTCTCTTTCTCTTTCTCTTCTCTTCTCTTCTTTCTCTTCTCTCTCTTCTCTTTTCTTCTTTTCTCCTCTCTCTCCCCTGTCTCTTCTCTCTCTCTTGCTCTGTAGCCCAGCCTGGCCTTGAACTCACAACAGTCTTTTTGCCTCAGGCTTCTGAGTGCTGGGATTACAGGCGTGCACCACTACACCCAGCATACTTTTTCATCCTTCATGGAGTCATTGGTTTAATACTCTTTAAAACAACCACTTAGGTGTTGAAAAGGGAAAAGAATAGAGTGGGGAGTAAAACTACCAACCAGCTAACCAAGTAAGGAGAGCCCCATCATAAGTGGCAGCTGACCCTCAGCCTCAGTGTTGGGGACCACAGGGATGGCCAGTGTCACAACCTGGAAGCTTCCCTGAGTCAGAAGCAACTATTCAACCACATCTGATTGTGGCCATGTGACCCCAAATTGTCTGATTTCTCAAGACCAGGAATCTTTGTATATGTGTGTGTGTATGTGTGTGTGCACACGCACAATCTTTCAATAAATGGTGGTGTAAAAAATTTAACAACTGATGGTCCAGAGAAAACATGTCTACCAGCAGAATTTGACCTGACTGTCACACCTGAGAACCTCCTATTTGTAACTGGGAGTGATCGAATTTGAGATCATGGGTCTAACCATCACAGAGACATCACAGGACACTTTCAGGCCCAATCTTCTGAGATGCAGTCCCCCACCCAAGGCAAGAACTCTGTTGGTCACAGTTGTACCCTTGATGTCTTTACAGTGCTTGGGACAGAGTGGGAGTTCGATAAATGAGTGACTTATGAGGGGTGAGATGGAGCAGGCAGCAGGATGGGAGTAACTGCCCTCCCGCGCCCCATCCACACAAGGCAGGGTCACAGCAGGTCATCTTCTAGCCTTGGGTAGCATTTGAGTCATGCAGAAAAAGAAGCGGCTGCTTCTTTAAAATAAAACCACCCATGGCCCAAATGATTCTGAAAACTGCTTTTTAGGGTCAGGGCGATGCACATTTGTAGTCCCAACACTTGGGAGACTGAGGCAGGAGTGTCACTGAGCATAAGGGACCACCCTGGGCTACTGACTACATAGCAAGACCCTGCCTCAAAAACAAATGAACAGAAACCAAAAATGAACAAACAAAATGCAAACAGCTTTATAGTTGGCAGCATTGTTGAAAAGATGGCAGAGTAGATAGAAAAAAGCAGAGTAAGAGGAGGAGGAGGAGGAAGAGGAAGAGGAAGAGGCAGAGGAGGAAGAAGAGGAGAAGAGGAGGAGAGACTGGGGCAGGCTGCTGTATAATTTCCTTCCTTCTTTCCTTCCTTCATTCCTTTGTTTCTTCCCTCCCTCCCCTCCTTCTCTCCCTCCTTCTTTGTCTTTGTCCTTCTTTCCTTCCTTCCTTCCTTCCTCCCTTCCTTCCTTCCTTCCTTCCTTCTTTTGTGTGTTGCTGGGGATCAAGCCTAGAGCCTCACACTTGCTAGGCAAGTACACTACCACTGGGCCACACCTTCCAACTGTAGAATAATACTCCCTAAAACGTGTTTTGCGGACATTCTGGGACCTCTTCAATAGATATTGCGCACTTGAGGGCGAGGACACAAAATCCGGGGAATACCTGAAACAAAGTTCAACAGGTTTTTTTCGCCTAAAACTTTCCAGAGCCTTTCACATACCGCAGTGCCTTATGAAACTCTACCAGCAAGGTACAATGCGCAGCTAGTTACTGCAGTACTAGGCAAGCTAGGCCACAGAACTCCTTTTCCTGGAAACACTGCTTTAATACGGGGTGCTAAGGTGCTAGCGCCACGCGACGGTAAGGCTGGGCTCAGTGAGAACGGTAATGTGGGGAGCCGCCCTCGGAGCTGCTTGGGCCCATTCATGTGACGCCCCGTTCCCCTTCCTCAGCCTGGCTCCAGGGCCCACGGCTGTGTGCACATTCTGCAGACTTCACAGGAAGTCCCCTCCTGCTTCACAGATGCTCGGGATAGCCCAGCAATGTGGCCAGGGAAGGAGAGCGCCAGGCTGAGGTCGACAAGAAAGCTTGCTCCAGGGAACTCAGTGCTGGGCCCCGGGAGTCTAGGGCGGCTTCCCCACCTCCTCACACAAGCACAAGCGCAGGGCAGACACAGCCCGGGGGTTAAGGCATCGGGAGCTTGCGGGGACCTGTCACCTGGCCCGAGGGCCACATGAGTGCTGAGCTGAGGTGCCATGGTGGAACCAGCTTGTACAGTGTAACATCCCGCCTCCGGGTGGGGGTGGGGGCGCTAGGATGGCGATGGGGAACACACAGGCCTTGGAGGGAGGTGGGCCCGGGGAACTCTCCACTGCAGTAGCGCGGAGTGCCAGGAGATGGCACTGTGGAGCGCTCTTCTTTTAGTTAGGCACAAGCCAGGTAAATGGTCGATTTTGGCCATTTGTCTCCCCAGACAGATGGGCTGCCCACAAAGCCCCCTCCTAGGCCCCTTTCTGTGGGTGGTCACCGTAATGGAGTAGACGCAGAGGTCTCCAGGCTCTGTACGGCCCAGGGTCCCACCGAAGAAGGAAAGGACCTGTACAGCTGCCACAGACAGAGTTCCGCACCAGGGTTATGGTAGGTAATAAGATTTACTGAAATTTCTCGGCCACATTCAGTACCGGGTTGGTGGATACATCGGAAGGACGCTGCATAACATTAGGCGGGGCTGGAGGGAGAGATGTGGGCACCTATGAGCGGGGTGCCCGTGCGGGGGGGGGGGGTTGTGTGCGCTGCTGACCTGGTGAGTGGGATAGGGTGTGTGTGTGTGTGTGTGTGTGTGTCCGCGTGTGTCTGTCTACATTTCAACAAGAAAAATGAACCAGAAGAAGAAATGTATTTTATCCCACTGCACGTTGCAAAGTCTCACGCCAAAAAAGCTAGACTTTCCTCTACCTATGGCATCAAAAGGGAGTAAAAAAATGATTGGATCACCCAGATTATAAATAAGGTTATTTGTTTCTCAAAAATCCCTATTAAAACATTAAATATCAGCTCTTTTAGGGGGAGAAATACATTCATTTCAGGGAGACCTCAGGAAAGCGACTATCCTTTTGCTCCGCCCCCACCAGTAGGGGAGGGGAGGCCCCAGAGGGCCCTGAGGCCCCTCCAGTTGAGCCAGGTGGCCACTCACATCATGCCACTGAAGGAGATGGCTAATGCACAATTTACAAATGAAACCGCATGTCCCTCAAATTAAATCCAACTGGAAACACTTATCATCAGCGCTGGCGTTCACAGCCATGGGCGGGAGGAAACGGGAGGAGAGGGTGCCCAGGACGGGAGCCTGGAAGCTGGGCTGGGAGAAGGTGGTGAGGGCAGACGGAAAGCCTCGTCCTCCCAGGAGCTCCAAGTCCTCCAGCGCGGTGTGCAGTGCGGTCGTGTGGGACAGGGAGGTGGGCAGGGTGGGCACCTCTGCGAGCTCCCGAGGACCGTCCCTCTCTGCCATTTTGAATGCTGATAAGAAGAAGGAGGCAGCGCCTTCTGCAAACCCTGGCTTCCACCGGCAGCTGCTTCCTTCCCATGGTTCTCCTGCCTTCTCTGAAGGATACCGTCAGGCGGAGAGGCTGGAGGCTGACAGTGTCCGCTGCGGGGCAGAGAAGGAGCCAAGATGGCCTGCAGGGTGGGAAGATTCCAAGTCACTCTGGCGCCACTCTCCGAAGGTCTGCGGAGGTCCTGGAACATCTGAGGAGCTTCATCTGCGGCTGGGGACATCTAGGGTACGACGCCATTGTCCTGCTGTGATAGGAACTGAGTTCTGTGACCACCTAGGGACAGATATGGTCCCAAAGTCACCTTGATATGGCTCCCAGTCCGGGTGCTGCCACCTCCTTGGCTCCTGGAGCCAACCCAGAGGAAGGAACTCTTTTAGCCTCTTGCAAATTGAGCCCAATAGCTAACTGCGTTTCCAGGAGCAAGAAAGAGGCTACTTCACGCTCTCCCAAGTCCGTAGCTGCTGAGCCCAGAGGGCCCTGGGCTGAGCTGGAGCCCTGTGGAGTCCAGGTCCCACTCCAGTCTGCAAGACCTGTTTCTTCAGGGCCTCCCCCTCCACCAGCCACTGATCATGCTTTGGGGACCCCTGCTGCCCTTGAGTGTCTCTTAAAGGTGCAGAGATCCTTGGGGGAAGGGGGTTGTCATCCTTCCCTCCCGAGTCCTCCCTTGCCAAAGGCCTACTCTGCAAACAACACCAATCCACCTTACAACTCAGGGTTTGTACATAATCAAGTCCTTCCGTGGGGGGAAGGGTCCACTGGTGCCATCTGTCCTCAGGCTCGGGTAAATCCAGATCTCTATGTCTTCCCATAGAGGCTGCCTGATGGCTCTGCCAGTGGAGTCTGCTCCAGTGCTAGGGAGCAGGCTGGGTGCTTGTTGAAGCCTGGTAGTCGGGAAGGAGCAGGGTGTCTCCTCTGCATTTCCTCGAGCTACTGATTTGGAGAGGCGAGGGCCCAGCTTCCTCAGCGCTGTCTGGCTGTGCCCTCCCCCCGCCCCGAACCCTCCCGACACTGCTCCTCTCCTGCCCGGAGATCAGCGCCACCATGGGCTGTGACTACTCCAGGGAGTCACTGTGTTCCAAGCCCAGGTCACTGACATTCGTTGTTTGCAGCTCATCGGCCTCCTCCTCAAGGTCCTCTTCCTCCTCCTCTTCCTCCATCTCATCCTCATCCTCTTCTTCTGTCCCGTCCAGAGAGTCATCATGTGCAGCCATCATAGCCTGCTGCATGGCCATGGTGGCATTGTCTGAGGACAAGGACTGCAGGTTGTCCAAATTGATGGAACCTGCATGAGAGAGGGCAAGGGTCACAAACACGCAGCGGCTGTCATAGGCCCAGCGGCCTCCTGGGTTGAACAGACAGGGTCATAGGGTGGTGAGCTCCTTATGCCCAAGAGTGCCCGACCCTAAACTAGGACATTCTCGTCCTGGCGAGTCTCCCACCCCTCACTCCTCAGCCACTTCCTGCCCCCACACCAAGCAGCAGCACCCCAGGCCACCCAGGAGCATCTCCCGCACAAATGCAAGGAGGCTGAAAGAGAGAGAATGAGCCTTTAAATGAAGAAAAACTTCTTACAGTAAGAGACACATTGCCAAGAAGGATGAGGTAAGCACATGTGAAACAAGGGAGTCTTCTGAGAGGCATTAATGGCATGGTGTCTTTTACTGTAATAAATTTTCTAATGTAAGCATTGGATGGAGTTTTGATCACTTCTCCTTGATCAAACATTTACGGCATCTTCTGTCGAACAAAAACGTTTTTATGGGTCTCCGTCAACCTTATTCATCACATTTGGCACCAGACAACTTCTCACTCTTCCCCAAAGTAAAAAAGACCACGAAAGGTAAACATTTTGAGTTGATTCGGGACATTAAAGTACATACAACAGTGCAACTAAAGACACAAAAGAGGACTCCGGAACTGGCTCTGGACTGCTGCTGGGAGGTGTGTGCCAAGAGAAGGGAAGTTTTTAAAGGAGCTTAATAACAATGTGTCTTTTGCTGTAAGAAATTTTTAAAAACTTAAACATTCACCGTACTTTTAGATCACACAATTCTGTAAGACAGGTGTCATTGTCCTCAGACTAGGGAGGACCTTAGCTCAAGGGAATGCCGTGACTACCTATTGGGATTCTCTCTTGGGCTGCCCTAACCCCAAGTCTGTTTATTTCTATTGTAGCCTAAAAGATGCTGCCCCTGGTGTGTGGAACCTTACACAACTACAGAGAGGCCTGGATGCACGCTTGCACACCTCTTCCTGCTGCTCGCGCCGAGCTAGCTTCACACACCCAGCCCTAAAACGTCTGTCTGACTGAATTATTCATTGTGTGCTGGGCGGCTGGCAATTAGAAGAGTGTGTGTGGGGCTGTGATGGAAAAGCTGGGAAAACCAAGCTCTTCCTGGCCTCTGTTCGCAAGCCAGCTGCCTGCTTGGTATTTATAGATGGCCTCAGCCTTGGGGAGCTGTGTGGCGCTCCTGTACTGAGCAGCGGGGGGTGTGGGCGCGAAGTGGGGGCTCTGCTGAGCAGTCACTGACTCAGAAACCTCCGCTCCCACTCTTCTCGAGGCTGCTTTGGCTTGGGAAAAGGGGTACAGAGGCTCAGGGAGGGGTAACTGGACAGGAGCGTACATGGTGTGGAGTAAGGAGACGACCCTAAATCTGTTTTCCAGGAGTCCCCCGCCCCCAGGTGCCCTCAGCCCAGTTCCTACCGTCAGGGTTCGTCCCTGGGGTGCCGCCCTGCTGCTGCAGCACCCCCGCAGCGATGGAGTTGGGCCAGAATCTTTGGGTGGGCCGGTGCTGAGACTTGATCTTCTTGGCTTTGGGGGCAGGGTCCGGGTTGCTGGCATCGAGCATGGGCTGCAGGATGCGCCTCCGGGCATTGATGAACCTGCCCAGGGTAAAAGCGGTGACCCGGTTAGTTACCCCCTGGGTGATGTTGGGAGGGGGTGTTCCTAGACTTCACCGGACACAGTGGACAGCACTTGATTTAGCAGAGATAAGGGCCTGGCTACTGAGGAGCTCATGAACCTCCCTGGGGGTCACCCTCAAGTAATAAGGGAAGAACACACGTGCAGAGATCGGAAATCCAATCAAAATCTGTCAGGATGGAACAGAGGAGGGGAAAGCAGGAGTCATAGGCACTGATTTCTGACTTCTGTTCCGAGGGCCGAAGGCTCGGATCTGGGGCCCTGCCTCTGGAGCCCCCTCCCATCCAGCTAGACACAAGCCGGAGGGGAAAGCAGAGGTCCCTGAGGACAGCGACTCTGTGCTCCTTCCCGCTCCTAACTTAGCAGAACGTTTTCCTTGCAGTTCACAGGGAAGTGGGGCAGACCAGCTGACCACTCGCTGCCCCTCAGGCACAGGCATGGGTGTTTCAGCCCATTTCTGCAGGACAGGTGGAGCTGGACACTCAGGGCCCGTTGGGCTTTTCATTCTGGCAGAAGCTTCCGGGGATGTGCCTGACACGAGTGACCAGCAGAGGGCGCTAAGAAGCTGTAGATGACTCCATAGGTGCGAATGTTGATTTTGCTGTTAGCCCAACCGGGAGAATTGGCCTGGCAGCCAGCTGGGCTGAGACCCAAGCATGTCTGGGCATTGGATCTCTTCCCCCTGCTAGGTGTTCCTTTGCCAAGCATGTGGCCCTTGGATCTGATAGTCTTTGGGCAGGTGATGCTAACTCACCAGTTGTTTACTTGAAGGAGTGTGAGGTTTGTCTGGGCTGCAATCTGTCTCTTCTCGTCCTCCGTGGGGTAGGGGTGCTGCAATGACAAGTGAAGGGCTAATGAGTGAGCATGTAGTGGTCGGGTCCCTCTGGAGACCATTCCGTGTCATGGGAACCACCCTGGCCCTGTCGGCCCTAGTGCATGCCAGCTCAAACTGTGGGAAGTGTAGTGTTTGTTCCTCAAAGACAATGGGCCTTGGGCCTAGACACAGGCTTCCCAATGCCTGCGGCCCCACATCCACGGCACCCAGCCGTTAGGCCAGCTTCCTGGTGGGCACCACAGGCAGTAGCCTCAGGACAGCTTCGGGGAGCTTCTGAGTCCTTCTCACTTGACCCAGCAGGTGGACAGGCCTTTCCCAGCGCTAGGATCTACAGGGCGCCCCAGGGTCTGCAGAAGGTGGTAGGTGGGGTGAATGAATCAATTCAATTTCAATCAACCAATATTTACTATGTGTCCAGACTTATGTAGTCATTCTTAGGAGATAGAAGATGAATATCATGACAACATTATTGGTATAGGACTTTATAACCCGAGAAATGGCTTCATACTCTTAATTTCATTTAGTTTGAGCCGATCCTCTGTCAGATAGGCAGATTAGGGTGTTTTGGTCTTTGTTTTGTTTTTTTTTTTTTTGAGACAGGGACTTGCTATGTAGTTCAGGCTGGTCTTGAACTCACTGTGTGGCCCAGGCTGGCCTCAAACTCAAGGCGATCCTCTTGCCTCAGCCTCCCGAGTGCTGGGATTACAGGCATACACCACCCCACCCAGCAAGGTATTGCTAGCCCCGCTTTCCAGTTGGAAGGGCTGAGTGACTTTCCCTGCTGCTCAACTGGTCCTTCTGCCTGTGGCCATCTTCTGACAATGCCACTTTGTGGGACCGAGTCTTTGGGGAGAGGGTGCGTGGTCCAGGGGACTTTGTGAAGGCACTGTGTATGCCATTGTGTTCACAGCACCTGCCACATTTGAATGACTGCTGAGTAAGTTAAAAGGGACAAAAGCAGCAGGTGCTATCGCTCATGCAGTGAGCACAAGAGAAGCTTAGAGAAAGGGGAGGGGTGGGGGGTGCTGACCAGGTCACATTAAAGAATGGGCCAGTCTGGGGAGAGGGTCTTGGGCCACAGGGATAGGCCACGGGGATGAGCCACGGACGCTAAGTCCATGCATTTCTGCATCCTCCACAGGGCCCAGCACAGTGCCCTCCACAGTGCCCGGCACCCAGCAGGCACCTCGAGTGTCAGGATGGGTGAGCGCTTTGTTGTGGAGCCCAGGGGACTTGGGGCTGCACGGCACCCTCTGACCAGGCTCACCCTTTTCGATCGTGCTAGTAACACAAGATTCCAGAGATGGAGACTCTGGCTACATCATGTGCAGCTGTGAGATCACTTAATCATACATCATAAAGTCATCTAATGATTAAATGACATTATACTTAGAGTAAAGGGCTCAATACAAAAGTAGCTCTCTGTCTTATCACGAAGGGATAACGTGGGCAAGATGTTTAAAGCTCTCCGAGGAAGAAAGAAGTCTGAGACCCACAGCCTCGGAAGTGCTGTCACTGTCAGTGACAACGGGGAGCAGCCTCTTCAGCCGGCCTCAGCGTCCCCTGCCTGCAGCAGTCGGGATCACAGGTTATTTTAATTCGAACCTCTGACCCTGACCACCAGTGCAGGGGCAGCTGGGGACTTGTGATTCATACAGTGAAGATTCTAACAAGAGGGAAGATACATCATCAGCATGGGAACCAAGTTCACAGTACTCAGGAAGCACGAGGGAGGCTGGAAGGAGAGGGTGCAGGCCCCGAGGGAACAGACAAGGACGCCCGGAACCCTGACGCCTGGGGACCAGTGTGCCCTGTGGGCAAGGAGCCCAGCAGCCTCTCGGTCCACGGCCAGCCAGGCTGGGAAACAAAGTCCTCCCTCCTCATCTGCAGGGGGTCAGTTCCAAGATCCATGGGCGCTTCAGTCATATGAAGTAATGCAGCATTGGTGTCTTTTAAGGCCTCTTGAGGTCACTTATGATACCTCCGCGTAAATTCCGTGTCAGTAGCTGTTACACCGCACTGTTTAGGAAACAATCACAAGGCCAGCACTTTTGTTTCCCAGTGTTTTCAGTCCCGAGTTGGTTGGATCTGATGATGTGGAAAGGGATTGGAGGGCTGGGCGCTTGACAGGAGCACCCCAGCTTCCGCCCTTCACACCTCATGTGCTGTCCGCACCCCTGGGGTGCTCTTCCTCCTTCCTTTCCACTTCAGCTCCGACTGAGCCTCAGTGAAAGCCTCACAGGTCAGCGCCTCGAAGAAGCCTTTCCCAATGGTGGCCTGAAGTGAAGTGAGTTATGCCGCTTCGGTGACAGGGCATGGCGCCAGCCACGTGGTCATGCTGTCCCCGGGGGCCACAGGCTGCTCTCGGTCTGGGGCCTGGCCTCCTGAGACTCTCGCTGCAGTGCTCAGATCAGTGAGGAGCAGACAGGTCGCGCTCAGTGCCTGCCTATGAACACAGGCAGGAGGCGCAGATTGCTTCCAGAAGAGCTGACCTGTCCAAGCACCCACCCCACCTGCGTACCTGTTGCACCCTAGGCACAAGAAGTGAAATATATCTGCCATTAAGAGCCTTCTGTTGAGATGGACAGGGAAGAGAGGTGTGTGGTGGGGGCACCTCTGTGAAAGGGCAGCTCATGTGAAGCACCCTGGGGCGAAAGAGAAGGGACGGGCAGGACTGACCCAGGAAGATTCGCCGAGGAAGGCAGCCTCAGTTGCTGTTTGAAGAGCAACCAAGACCCTGCAGCAGACTAGGAGCAGGAGATGTCCGCAGGAACCGTGGCCCGGGACTCAGAGTTAAGTTGGCCTAGGAAAAGCCCTAGAGAGGGAAGTCCCTGTGCCTTCCATGGAAGGACGATGAAGTCGCTGTCTCTAAGGAGGCAGTGATCACCACGCTCCCGTCTCGTGGAGAGCTACAAAAGGCAGTGTTAGCAAAAACTGCCCGATTGTTCTCTCGAGTGAGGACATAAGCCCCTAACTACCCACCTCCAAACCCCACCCGCCCACCTTTCTCCTGGATCCACGGCTCAGGAGGCACACGGTGCAGGCAGTGGTGAGTGGCGGGCTATAGCCCGGCTTGGGAACAGGCGTGGCAGCCAGAACATTTCTGGCACCACCTCTGAGCGCTCGTGGGAGCGGTCCAGCTCGTATGCGCCTCGGACCGCGAGTCCCGAGGACAGAGTCAAAATTGTCCTGGCCCCTGGACAGCCAGGGATTGGGTCAGCGCTGCTTATAGCACGACTGGAAAGGTTTGGGGCCAAGGACGGAGGAGGAATAAAGTGAGATCATGGTAAGCCGCTGAGCCCTGGCAGCTGCTCTGGGATTAGTTGGAGTCACTCTTCTGGAAGTGGATGGGAAGGACCAGGCAGCACTCTTCTGAAAGTGGACAGTATCCATAAAAAAGAAGTAAAAAACTCTCTAGAGCAGTTTTCAGGGCCAGCTGAAGACTCCACGATGGCACAGTGCTACCTGGTGGAGGGGTCAAGTTCTGCCCATCTTGGCAGCTGGGGAAGCTTGGATTCTTACTGTTTTATGGCTTCCAGCCTCAGCTGACTCAGTTTACCATGGGAATAGCAAAACAGCACCCATCTCTTAGACTTAGGAGATGACTCAGAGATGGTGTGGGCACATATGATCCATTGACTCACCGCCCAACATACTGAAGCCTCCTAGATGTCATCGAGCTGAATACTCAGGGGCTCCAGAGACGAAAACTGCAGTACGTACGTTAAATAGGTGTTTCATAGTTGCCACCAGGAAGTTCCTCTGAAATCTAACCTAAGCCCCTCCTACTGTCCCTCACTCCCTTTATAGCTCCACAGCACACTCATCAGGGCTGAAATGACACTGACAGTAGCTTTCAGCTTGAAGAGTGAATCGTGCCTGGGGCCCGGTCAGCAGGAAGCTAAGCTCGTTCTGGTTCCCAGGTCCCTGACCTCTTCAAACCCACCCGAGACGGTCCTTCTACCTCCCAGCCCATGCGTCTCATCACGAGGTCACCCAGGGGCGTGACACACCCGCAGACCCTGCACTGCTGCTGGAGGGGGGCATGGGGTCAGACACCGAGGAGGGGTTTTGCTCCCGTTTCTGGTCACCACCAGCATTCTCTGGGCCTCCTCTTCGCCTTACTCCTGACAATCGTGGGGCTACTGGCTGCTGTGTGCCACCCCACTGTGGGCACTGCTTAGGAGGCAGGAGGCCACCTAGAGGGAGGCAGCTGGCAGGGTGAGGGGCCCTGAGCAAACAGGTCCCATCACATGTGAGATGCTGCCGATGGAGGCATACCCTGGTTGCAAAGGTGCCGAAACAGAAGAGGCAAGCCCCTGAGGAGGAGAGGCACAGGGAGGGCTTCTCCTGCTGTAACCGGTTTGGACCTTCCGTGGTTATTTTCTCTCTCATGCTCAAAATATAAAGAACTAAAATGTTTAATTTCATGTCTTATCACAAACCAAATACTCGTGTAACCACTCCCAAGTCCAGAGATAGAACACTAAAGCACCCCAAGCATTCCCTTATGCCCCCCTCAATCACCTCCCCACCAATGTCTACCCCAAAGTAAACCTATTATGGTAATTACGTGCTTACTTTTCCCGATAGCTTTATCATCTGTATTACATCCTTCATCGTGATGGCTTGGTTTTGCTCAGGTTTTGAAACTCAGTAGAACTGTTCATCCATGGTTGTTGTGTGTGACTGTCTACTCCTTTTCATTGCTACATAGCTTTCCATTGTGACAATCCACTGTTCTTTGTTCTTCATCTTTCTGTGATCTCAGAACAATTCTCTCTCCCTCTTGTTTCTATTTCAATCCATTTTTTGTGCTGCAGCAAGATGGGTCCTTCCCGACTCCTCCTACATCACCCCCACCCCTGTTTAAGTCAAGCCCTCTTCTATGAGGTCTGACCATTTAGCCTGCCTAGGATTCTTCACACTGCAAGGGGAATCTGTTGAGTTACCTGTCACCCCAAACAGACAGGCTGGAAGTTGTTGAGAAAAGGGACCATGTGGCCCTGAAGCAAGGCCAGCAGATCGCTGTAGCTGCTGGTTTCAAACAGGAGCCTAAAGAGAATTCTTTCTGTGGCCTGTTGGCCATTTCAGAACTTTGGAAATGGAATGGTCAATTCATCAGAAAGAGATAGCAGGTGAGTATGGCGGACTTTGGGGGGCCTGCAGGGGAGAGACCCTGGCACATTGGGACCTGCACCATGCGGTTGACTCGGGGTGCTGGGAGAAAAAGGAACTCCTCCCCTTTCTGGGGGGATGGCTGAGAGTGTGGCAGACTTTCGGCAGCCCAAAGGAGAGAGACCCTGGCACGTTGGGGCTTGCACCGTGCGGTTGACTTGGTGCCGGTAGAACAAGGAACTCCCCCCCTCTCTGGGGGGTGGCTGTGATCCTGCCGGCGCGCGGGCTGAGAATCAGACATCTCATGTCATCCTGTCCCCCGTCCTGTGTCCCCCCTCCCCCTGCTTAGCAAGTGGGAGCCAGTAAACTACACAGAAGAGATTGACTATGTTATTTAGTCTGAGCTCCCCATATGCAAAGATATGGACAACCATTTGGAAGAAAACAAGAGACAATATGGCAGATAGTGAAGATCTCTGGTTGTCTAGCTTTGAAATTTATGCTTTCTTATGTCCCGTTCTGTTCTGTTTTATTGTGTTTAATTTTAACCCTTTTTAAAATTTAAAACAAAAAGAAAGAAAAAGAAAAGAAAAGGGACCATGTCTTCTCTCACCACCCCCACCAGTTCTGAGAATGCCTGGCTCACAGGACACTATGTATTTGATGTGCATCTGTTGAATGAGTGAGCCCAAGAGCTCAGGGGTGGCTGCTTCTCTTCCGTGTGCCCACAGACATGGAGTAGGGTGGGGGCATCAGAGGTCCAGACCCTTTTTGATTCCACCCAGAGGTGGGCTGCCCTACCTACTAACTGCAATAGGCTGTTAAATGTGTATTTAGGGGGAAGGAAGGGGTGATTTAGAGTCCACCGAGGCCCGATGGTTGCCTCCCTAGAGAGGCAGGAGAGCAGCATTGTGGGAAGTGGGTATCGACATGGGCTGTAGAGCCAGACGACCCAGGTTCAAATCCCCGTCCTCCCTCCCAGCAGCTCAAGACTTGGGCGAGCTTCCTTTCCTGTAATATGGAAAATCATCCCCTGGGCCTCTGAAAGGTATTTAGAACAGCACCTGGAATAGTCTATGAGTGCTTGTTAAAAAGTAAATTGGTGAGCAAACCCTTGACACGATGCACGGGGCTCCTCTGAAAGCCCCAGGTTGTTTCCTGGCACCTCGTACAAGCCGCCCAGTGGCCCTCGGCACCTGTGTCACTGGGCTTCTTTGTTCAAGGGGCTTCATGGCCCTCCTGCCCTGAGACCACCTGAGACCACCCCAGGCCGTGCACATGCAAAGGGTGTGCTTTCTTCTAAGCCTGGTCTCCGGCTTCTGCACGTTGTAAGTCTCCCAAAGCATTTTCAGGAGGAATCGCCGAGGCTCCTGGGGCCTCTCCCTGTCCGCTCAGCTTGCCCATCCAGTGCTGGCCGACTCGATTACTGCCAGCAAGGCCCAGCTCAGGTGGAGACTAACCGAGCTCCTCCTTCCCCCAGGCTCACTGCCAATGTGGCACAGGCCGGGGACCGTGGCTGCGCAGGGTGTGCCTCTGACACGCTCACGTCCTCACTAGAGAGTCATAAAGCTTCTCTCTTTGTTCCTACAGTGAAGGGAGGTGGGAGAAAATTGTCTCATGTCACGGGCAGGAACTGGGGGCACGAACACATCTCTGGTACCGAGAAACGGCAGCAGCTGAGAACCCAGCTGGCCTGGCTCCAGCTCCCCGGTTACCTCCAGGCAAGTCTTGCAGTACCGACACCTGGGTGGCCTCGGTAGGAAGAACCATCCCGGCCATAGCAAGGGGCCACAAGAGTCACCAAGCTCCCCAGGGGAGAAGAGGGATGGAGGACTCATGATCGGCACACACTGCAGGGGACCAGTCAGTCCCTTCCATTGACATTGGTCCTTACCTGAGAGACAACTGCCATCTAGAACGAACCTTCCTTTTGTCTTCCTTCCAATCCAAAATCCTAGTGTGAGGCCCAGCTCAGACGCTAGCTGCTCCACCAGCCCTGGTTAACAGAGCCTGAAAGGTCCTGGGCTCGGCCTCTCCCGAGGCTCGGGGGTCCTTTAAACCAGTGCACAATGGGTCAGGCGCAGGTGCGTCGGGACGGGATGCCTATAGTTGTGGCATGCTTGGGGGGACACACCGAGAAAAGTAGGCGTCACGATTCCCATTTCACATGGAAGAAAGCTCCGAGGGGCTTAAAAACTGGCCATGGTTTTGCTAGTAAAGGGAGTAACAGGGACAACTGGCATTCACGCTTCCGGTCTCTTTAGCTGTAGCCATCTACCTCTGCTCCAGGCCACCCGTTAGGCGCCGTGCTGTCCTGGACACATTACCGGTCATCGTCACGACGTGTAGGTAGTGCCAGCTCTGCTTCGTGGGGACAGAATCAACCCCAAAGAAGTTGATCGGGCTGTTCAAGGTCACAAAGAAAGCACAGAGTCCGGGCCCAATTCAGGGCTGTCTGCCTCCAAAGCTTTCGCTCCTTACACTCTGCCTTAATGGGCAGG
This sequence comes from Dolichotis patagonum, assembly GCA_004027295.1. Classification (NCBI taxonomy): domain Eukaryota; kingdom Metazoa; phylum Chordata; class Mammalia; order Rodentia; family Caviidae; genus Dolichotis; species Dolichotis patagonum. Next base: position 104,821 of record PVJX010001472.1, on the reverse strand, counting down.
CTTCTTCCACTCTGCATTTCCACAGCCCACACACCCTTAGTCCCAAGTTCCCCAGATGACACACTTCCTGTTTGTCACCTGAATACTGTCCCCATCCTGCCTGCTTGTCTCTGATGTCAAGGGACCTTTTGCAGCCTGATATTCAATGCTAGACACACTATTCTGGGTGTGTTTGACCAGCATGGTGGCCAAAAGCCTCTTGCCGGTACTGACTCCCCTGGCCTCAGACCCGGGGACATTTGCATTTCTACGATCTCACTTGGTTTCACTGACTTCCTTTGGGTTATATGCATCCAGCTTTGTTTTCACTTTTTTTTTTTAATCAGTACTGGGGATCAAACTCACAACCGAGTGCTCGCAAGGCAGGTGCTCATGCCGCTGAGCTGAATCCCCAGTCCCCTTGTTTTCACTTTTTAAGACAGGGACATCAAACTCCTGAGCTCAAGGGATCTTTGTTGCCTCAGCCTCCTGAGTAGCTGGGGGGACAGGTGCACTCCCTCACATCTGGCTTTTAATCCCCCTTTTTTCTTCTCTTCCTCCTTCTCCTCCTCCTCCTTCTTCTTCTTCTTCCTCCTTCCTGTTCTTCTCCTTCTCCTCTTCCTTCTTCTTTTTCCTCCTCCTCTTCCTCCTTGCTCTCCTCCTCCTCCTCTTCCTTCTTTTTTTTCTCCTCCTCCTCCTCCTTCTCCTCCTCCTCCTCCTCCTCCTTCTCCTCCTTCTCCTCCTCTTCATGTTTTGTGGTGCTAGGGATTGAGGCCAGGGTCTTACACATGCTAGCAAGAGCTCTACCACAGAGCTACATCTCCAACCTGGTTTGTGAGTATAATTTGTTCCTCCTATTAAATTATCAGCCCATGACTGCTGAAATCATGTCTCATACCTGAAATTTAGGCATTCGTGAAGAGGAAAGTTACCTGGAACATAGATCACGTTTTCCCCAAGAAACAAGTTATTTTAACAACAGGCAGTCTTCCTGGCTAACCCCCAGGGCTAGTTTAGTTTAAGGTCTGTTCAAGTGAGGAGGGGACCACAGTGGTCAGAAGAAACCAATGAGAGATCTGCTTCTGCTTTCAGGGGCAGAACGAGACTGGGGTGACACTGAAGTTGGTGCATGGGGACTCTCAGCACCACCCTGGTCTACCCAGTCCACTGCCCTGTGCGTCCTTGTGCTGCCCAAGTCAGAGTTATGAACCTGAGGCCTCTGGCACCTAGGACTCAGGGTCAAGTCCCCTGCGTTTTTGTTTTTGTTTTTATTTTTATTTTTGGTACCGGGGATCAAACTGATGACCATACTTGACAAGCAGGTGCTTGTACCACTGAGCTGAACTGCCAGCCCCTTCCGAGATGCTGTTAATAAGGCTTTCACTAGCATCTCAAAAGAGACGGGGTCCCGGAGATGCTTGGAGCAACTTCTAGGAGAGGCTGCTCCTCAGAATGCTGGGTCCAGCTGTGTTCCTCAGGAGGTGCCTGCCCTCCTCACATGAAGCCACTCCTGGCTGGGGGGGAGTAGGGAAGGGAGCTTCAAGCTAATTCACACTAACCATGAAGGCAGGATGGCGGCCTGGCCTCGCAGACGGCGTCTGCCTCACTTAACATGGGTGTCTGATTAGGCCAAAAAGCTGAGTGCACAAGACATACCAGAGGCCTTCTCTGTGTGTCTGAAACATAACTCATATGCCATAAAATTCACCCTTTGAAACTGCACAGTTCCATGGGTTTAGCATATTTAAAAAGTTGTTCAGAAAGTATAGGCAAGTTAAAGGTAAAAGGAGTGGGTGACACATTCTTGGACAAGAATGGGCAGGGTCCCCATGCCATTTCTGGCTTTTTCAGGAGTTCCTACTTCCCATCACAGATTTCCTACTAGTTTAAAGATTTCAGCATTTTTCAAGATGGGGCACATTGAGGACCCTTGGGGAGAGGGGCAGGGCTGGCGGTATTTGCAGTTGTAGCTGTTTCTGAATCAGATCAAAGAACCTCCTACCCATCACCTTATTTTACCCTCAAACAGCCCTAGCAGCTGGATACTGCGGTCCCACGTCTGATAGCAGAGGAAATGGAGGTTTCGTGGGATCGGTAACTCGTGCCAGGTGCTCCAGTGAGGGAGCTGGGTAGGAGAACCCCAAACCCAGTTCCGGCCACCAGGTCCCAGGATCTTTCCACCAGCCACATTCTTTGTCTAAGTCAGTGACCCCTGATGGGGATGTCGGTGTGATTCCTTTGAGACTTCGCTCAGTGTCCTGCCCAGGGAAAGTGGCCACACGCAAAGGACCTGAAGGCAAAGCCAAGGTGCCGAGGCACCTGGCTGGCCCCCGCCCCTGCTGGGAGCCCAGTGCAGGGCACAGGCCATACCGGGTCACACAGCTGCTCTTTCCCCAGCTGGGGGAACGTAGCTGGGAATCTGCCAAAGTGTCTGAGAGACAATGACAGGCTCAGAAACCATGTGGCGTGTTCGCCCATTTGTAGCAGTGCTCCTCATAAGCCAAAAGGTGAAAAGAACCCCTACATCCGTCAGCGGGTGAAGATACAGCCAGACCATGGCACACCCACATGACAGAGTGTTGTTCAGCCACTAAACGGAACGAAGCACTCGGCACTTTGAGAACATTATGCTGGGTGAGAGAAACCAGATGCAAAAGACTACGTTACATGTTTTGACCCATGAAATGTCGGGAATGGGTCAGCACATCACGACAGCGTAGATTCTAGATTCCAGGGGCCGGGGGTCATGGGTATTGCGTATGGGGTTTCTTTTTGGGTGACGAAGATATTCTGGAATTAGATAATGGCGCTTATTGCACAACTTTTTAAATATGCTAAACCCATGGAACTGTGCAGTTTCAAAGGGTGAATTTTATGGCATATGAGTTATGTTTCAGACACACAGAGAAGGCCTCCGGTATCTCTTGTGCACTCAGCTTTTTGGCCACAGCAGAGCTCATATGAGGGCCTGGAGCAGGGCCCTCGGCTCCTTGGGGCGGGGAGGAGGATGGGGGAGGGGAGGGCAGGGCGTGGAGCCCAGCTGGCCCTGGCCGGATGCCACCCCAGGCTGACATGTGATGGATAGAGATGGGGCAGAGGGAGACCTTAGGCAGCGAGGGCTGAACACTGTGCCTGGGGGTATAAAAATCTCACATGCTCCTCCCAGGCTGAGAGCTGGAGTTCTCCGCTGCCTTTGAACGGGAGCAGAGAGAGAACTGCGGCTTCTTAGATCAATGTGGAGGCCGCTGGTGGGAGATGAGAGCCTTGGGCAGTGTGGTTCTGGATTCAAATTTGGTGCAACCTCATGAAATATGTTGGCATCTCGAGTCTCAGTCTTATCACAGGGAGGCTGAGAACAGCAGCAGTACCGACCTCCTAGGGTCGGGGATGGGGTGTCGGGGATGCACTGGCGCGTCCGAGCACAGACTCTGGCATCCGCGTGGGCACGGCAGGAAAGGCTGTGTGGTGGACAGCGGGGCCTGCTGGGGCCTGGCTCTCTTCCAAGACCGCCCTGTGCACAGAGGAGCGGCGGGGTGCTCACGGGTGGGGTGGCGGCAGCACAGGGCATCACGTTCCTTCAGGGACCAAAGCGAGCAGCACCAGCAGGTCAGGATGGCGCTGAGTCAGAGCAGCGGGGGCGGGGGGGGGCGGAGCTGGGGTGGGGAGCAGCGCCCCTCTTTCCCCCACTCCACAGCACTGCGCCTGCCGGTGCTTCTCACCAACCCGGCCCGCAATGACCTCTTCCGGAAAGCCTTCGGCCTCTTGCAGCCAGCACCCAGCACACAGCGGCAACAAAATGTCAGTGGATTCTTCAGGGGCCCCAAAGCCAGCAGCTAATGGACAAAAGCGTTCTCGTCTCCCTGCAGCCTCCCAGCCCAAAAGGCTCTGGTATGTAACCTCCATTTCAGGAGCTTCCTATCATGTGAACACCTGTCCCTAGCCGCCAGGGCCACAGAGCGGTGGCCATGACAGGAAGCCATCGGACAAAAAGAATGAAAAGCAAAATACTAACTTTGCCTGAGGGAAAGCAGACGACAGGAAAAACCAGTATCTACCCCAGCAGTGCTCCAAATCAGCATCCGCTCAGCCAAGGTGGCAGGCGACCTAGTGCTGTTCATTTCTTCTACGCACGGTCAGCACTGCCCCTCCTCAGAGGCTGACGCCTGTCCAGGCCGAGCAGGCTTCTTGGCAGGAGCAATCTGAGTGGCCAATTACCAGAAAGTCAGCAGTACGGTATCCAGACTGCGGGATGCCAATGATACATGTTATTGTAATTCTCTAATTTAATGAGCAAATGAAATACGAGGGCAAAAAGAAAGAATTATTGTTGCTAGGAAAACGAGATAGAAAGCTCTGCAAAGACTTGAGAGTCAACTGGCCTACACTCCCACATTTCCTTGTTTTTAGTAGGACGCTAAATGGCTGGTATTTTGGGTCACTTTTGGAATTACTGATTTTCCCTTGGGCGTCTCCTATGTACACACGATACATATCAATAAGTTTCTTTTTATTTTTAAGACTCAAGACTCAAATCTGCTTTCAAATACTGACTAGTTAGGATCAGGTGAGACAGATGTAAGAGACTGGAATACATCATAAAATGTCAAGGTTTCCAATCATCAGTGTTCTTGTTCACTTGAAATATAGAACTTGTAGATTTTTAATAGGAAGGGTTTACACAAGTAAAATAAAAAACTGTAATAATAAAAATTCCTTGGGACCCTTTACTAAAAGATTCACAAGTGAATATATATGTGTACCTTTTAAACTAAGATAAAGCATGTCCTTTGAATGGGTGGTTTCTTTTTTAAAGCACCTTTTCCAATTAACCAGCCAATGAACTGGCTGTCCCAAACACACTGGTTGTGAAACACCTATAGTATGCTAAGGTCTTTTCTTACTTTGTACCTTTTCTTTCCTAAAACAGAGCAGTGACTGTCTGCCTGATGTGACCACGGAATTGTATTTTCCCAGAACTAGGTAGGTTTTGGGGGGATCCTTAAACCTAATGCCTCTTGCAAATGCACAATTCTATCGAGTACACTAAGCCTTAAGAAATATGCTACACATTTAGAACCCAGATTTACCCCCAAATTTCGCCATGAGTCACATTTTTTGGCAGCAACGCTCAGTAAGTCCTGTGAAGAAATCAAGACTGAAGAACCCACAGAATGGAGCACAGCCCCTATTCTCGGAAAATTTACCAAGTGCGCGTGCGCATACACACACACACACACACACACACACACACACACACAGAACAGGAAGTGGCCTTCCCAGTCAGTTTACTGTTAGCTTCAGACGATGGTACATCAGTGGGTGCTACAGATCAAAATGACCTATCAGCCACCATCTCTAGTCAATTTTCACAAATGTTGGGCCTCAACCTCCAAAGCTTGCTCTTGGTCTGCTACTCTAGAAAGTTCAAAGGGAACAATTTCTCAAGCGCTGACTATGTGTGGGGCCTGGCTCTTTCTGGATGTTTTCTCATTTACTTTTCACAGCCACAGGAAGTGATTCCTACTCATTTCAAAGCGGTAAAAGCAGAGCCATCATACAGACAGTGTGAGAGCCTCAGTCCATATCCTGATCTGCCTGGCTTCAAATTCCATCTTCTTTCCCCCGTGCCTGGTTACCAGAGTCTTTCAGCCTCTGTCCTGAAGCTGGGGCAGGGATGTGTGTGTCCGTGGAGAAGAAGGCTGCCCTGGGGGTTGAGCAGGCTCTGTAGCCTGGCCAGGTCTGCCGTGGGCAGCTGTGGTCAGGAACACAGCGTGGCCTTCTCCCCTCGGTGCAGAAGCTGAGAGTTCTGACTTCGGAGGCCTGACGGCCACTCACTTCTCATCTCTGGAGGCTGCTGCGAGGAGGGCACTTGTGGCAGGAGGACTGTGCCAATGGCAAATGCTTTAGTACCAGCGTTAGTGCCCAAGCGCGCTCCTGGGCTGGAGAGAACAGCGGGGTGGGTGGGTGAAGACGGGCAGAGAGCTCATACTCATGCTTTCCAGCAAGGTCCCAGGACTTTTTAAAGAGCCCCCACGGGTCCTTCCTTCCCTTCTGCTCGTGCTCAGCAAAGACAGGATCCTGGGCTGCAAGGCTGGGGGAACCAGGCAGGACAGCAGGTGAGGTGGGGGCTAGAGAGGAGGCACGGTCAGGAGGGACGGAGCTGGGGGACCCTGAGGGGTGCTCAGCAGCGGATGCGGAAGGTGGGGTTAGTGAGAAGGCACCGGGCCCCAGGGCAGAAGGAAGCATGGTGCGCAGAGGGAACGAGACCTTGTTAAGTGCTTGAGGATGCCAGTGTCTTCACAGTTACTGTCCGGCTCCACTGTGATCGCCACGAGAGCTGGGAGTGGCCTGGATTGCAGAGCAAGAGGCGAAACCTAGCCTTGGACCCAGGCTGGTGGCCTCAAAAAGCCACACGCTTTCTACTACACTCACTGCCTGGTAGCTGTGTCACCACCCGGTGAGCGGAGTCAGATTTTGATCCACTGGAGATGGGGAGGCCTGTGCTGCCCTAGTCTTGGGTGTGATGAGGTCACTGCACAGACGATCTGTGGGAGGTCCTTCCCTCGGGGTCCCTCCTCCCCGGGGTGGGCCGTGAGCTGCAGCACTGGGCTCCCAGTGCAGACACTGGGCTCCTGGGGCCACCAAATCCCTCTGTGCCCAGGCTCTCTGACAATGTGGAAAACAAACAGGCAGGAGACCCAGGCATTGCCAGCAGGAGCATCAGGTTGGACCTGCCTCTGTTTCCTGGCCTTGTTCCGTAGGCTCTAAGGGCCTCTCCTGTCTCCTTGCTTCTCTATAGCCCTCAGGCCTCTACCCACTTCTCTCCAAATTAGAGTTATGATTTGGAAGCTCTAGGCTTCCAATAAGAAAAGGATTTCAATGCAAGCTTGCTCAGCGAAACACAGGGGCAGCCCAGGTCCCCAGGGCTGGTGGACACGTGTGGGTGGACACAGAGCCCTGGCCCCACCTCCAGTGCCCCAGAGTGACTGGTTGCATCCACTGGCTGCACAGGGTGGGCACTTCTGAGGCACAGTCCCTAAGGTCACGGTCTTCTGCTGTTCCAAACGTTAGAGTCCATCCCGGTGGCTCCTGGAGGTTCCCCCATTTCAGATGAAGGGCTGCTGGCTGCCTGATGAGTGATCTCCATGATCTGTTGGATTTTGCTCTTTCTCACTCAAGAAAGATGTCTCTTCACTCCTGGCTCTTCACAGGGTTCTTAGGACAGTGCGCCCATTCCTTGGTGAGTATCTGTCTTCTACGTGTGTGCAGCGTCCTGACCTGCAGCTGAGTGTGGGCAGACTGCTGAAAGCCCGGTGGGGTCAGAGACTGGGTCCTCTCAGGACACATGTGTGTATGAACACACACACACATACACACACACACAAACGCACACACGCACACTTAATCAGCCCCCGCACAGACACTGGGCTTTATTTATTTATTGCTACTGCCCTTGAAATTGGTGCTAGAGGATTATGACTGAGAAGTCAGCCCTAACAGTCTGTCAAAGGCTAACACAGAACTGCCATTGTGTTACACGCACACAGTAGGCCCTTTATAAACACTGCATTAAACCCAGGGAATCACGCCGTCTTACAGCGATAAGGGCTGAGACTTAGGAAGGCGTTCGCTCTGTGTCACAGGGCTGGTGATGTGTAGCAGCCTAGATTCCAGCCTTGGTTGCCCCTCTGGAGGCCAAGCTTCCACACTGCACCTCGTCTGCCTGCTTTGGTCTGCAGAAAGACGGACACATGAGCTTCCCCCAGGTCTCCGAGTCCTGATTGAGAACTGACTCGTTCCTCACGAGAGAGGGGCAGGGTGCACACACTGCTGGAGGGGTAGGGGTTCTGGAACAGTAACCATGAGCCCACCCACACCTTGCTCTGTGCCCAGAATAATACTGTACACTTGGCTAATACTTACCTGTCTTCAGAGTGCTTGTTCCCATTTCGTTGATACACTTTTTTTTAGGCAGCAGCAGCAAGTACTAGAAAGTCTTCTAGTTTTAGGTTCCAGTTAAGCCCCCCTCCCAAGCTGGCCTTTGCCAGTACCCTAACACAGCAGTGCTCTCTGAGAGGCCACACCCTCCGCAGGTCTGTAGAGAGCAGCAGACTCTGGCACCCACACTGTGGGTTACTCATACTCCCCGCTGTGACTCCACACCCCCAGTATAGACACACTCACCATGAGATGTTGGAAGAGCCAAGAACGCATTATATTGGTGGCGTGCTTGGGCAAGACTCCACGTTTGTTCTTGGACTTCTTATCCTCATTGTCCAGGAGGGAGGTGAGGTCAAGGTTAACCTTCAGGGCACGTGGAGAAAAAATCAGCATCAGCAGGCTGTGAGGCGGGTGGCTAGGGACCTGTTGCCATAGCGACAGCAGGTGCTTGCTGCCAAGTCCGTTCTGAACTCATTCTTAGGGCTCTGGGGAAGTCACCTTTCCCTCTCGCCCCTCTCCAGCCCCTCAGAGGATGGAGATGAGGCTTGGGTCAAGGCAGCAGGGAGGAGAAGCAGAGACAGGAAAAGGTGATGGGAGAGGAGACAGAGAAAATGAGGGGCATGCACAGAGCATCGAAGATGCAAATTTGCTGTAAACGCTCCAACAGCTGTTAACACGTCTGCGACACTTCATAGTTTGCACAGCACTTTCCTAACCTTGGCCTGGCCACGGATAATCTTCACAATAGCCCTGTGGTCTGGTTGGGCTGTGTGCACTTGGTATAGATCCCCTTTTGTTGATAAGGACTCTGAGGCTCTGAGATGATAGGAGACTTATCCAAGATCACAGCGGTAACGTCAGAACTTAGTATAGAGCTGCACTGTATACCACTGAGGTGGGTGACTTTGTCTGGAGACGAGAGCTGGGAAGTGTGGGACCCTTTGATGTAAACTCAGAAGGCAGCCGAGTCCCAGGAGTTGATAAAAACCTTTCTCAGACCCCCCCAGCTTCTTATCTGTAACGTAGGGGTATGGATACCTCCTAGAGGGATGGCAAAGATGAAAAGATTCACTGTATAAAGTGGCTGGCAGAGAATAAGTCATCATGAGCGCCCGCCCCTACCCATGCACATGTCACACACCTACACACACTCACCTGTGTGTTCTGGATCTGGATGGCTCCCTGGGGGATTGCTTGGGTGACCACCTGACCCTGGGAGGTTACCATGGTAACCGGTTGGTATAAGGCTCCACCTGAGGAGACAACCAGTTTTGGGGTCCCCTGTCATGGGGGGTTGGGAAGAGTGAGGGCAAACAGGGTCCCCAGGTCCCTTGGCATTTGTGTGTGAAGACCCTTTGCCATGGAGGCCTGGGGAAACAAGGCGTGTTTCCTTCACTTGTTGGAAAGGAGCAGGTGTGTGGGGTCGGTGTCCAGATGTGAGAGCAGAGCTCCTGGTGGGAAGTGTGCGAGGGAAAGGACATCAGTCTTACTTAGTCCTGTGTAGGGGTTGGATCATGAAGAATTTGACCCAAGTGTGTTCCAACCCATCGCCATCAAGACTTGGTGCACCATCTGCGGAACATTTTAGTCAAGAAACTGAGGGTGCTGGACGTCCGGCAGCGGTGGGCGCCCTCTGACCCTGGAGTTCCTAGGGGCCACCCTGTCTTCTTCCAAGGATGCTCCCCACAACCCCCGGCACCCCATTCTCTGCACTGACCTGACACGACTTGTGAGTTGACGGTTGTCATGGCGATGTTGCCCTGCTGGAGCGCCGAGGCTGGGACCACAATTCCCTGGGGGTTATTGGAGACGCCAGACATGGAATTGGGGGAATTCTGCAGGAGGTCCTGGCGGTGAGGGAGGCATGGTTTATGACAATGCCCCTGAGAACTTGGGGTTCTATGCCCCCCAAGTCCTCCTCTCCCCTTCCTGTCCTCCCTCCTCCTTCCTTCCTGCTCCTCCCCAGTCCCAAGTCCAGAAGGCAGTTCTCCTGGCTTCTTAGAAGACAACACTAAGAAAATGAAAACCCAAACCGAACAAATGTCAGTGGTCATCTATGCAACCATTCCACTCCCTGCCAACCTGAGGTATGGATTACCCCCAAACCAGTGGGCCTCACCTTGGCTGCACTTTGGAATTTCCAATCCTGAAGACTGGGTTTCCAAAGCCTGAGGCTCTTATCTAATGAGCCAGGGTGTGTCCTGGGCATGGGGCTCCAAACTCCCCAGCGATCCTGACGGGCAGCCTCGGCAGAGCCCCGGCTCCTCTGCTCTGCGTCTGCTGTTTCTCACTCCACAGCCCCAGGTTTTCTCCCTGGTTGTCCTCCCCACTCAGAAGTTCTCTCTTTCTCATGTCCTTTAGTACAGGATTTGTTTACTACATTCCACATCAGGCACAAAGCAGCCTCTGGTTTTTATTTTATATGTTACTATTTAATTTTTATTTGTTTGCAGTGCTGGGGGGTCAAATCCAGGGCCTCACGCATGCTAGACGAGCACAGTACCACTGAGCTGCATCTCCAGCCCTCCAGTGCTTCGCCTTTGTACCTTTCTTTTTGTGTCGGGGGGTGGGGGACCGGGAATTGAACTCAGGACCTTTTGCTGGCCAGGCAGGCACTGCACCACTGAGCCATATCCCTGGCCCTATCTTTGTATCCTTAGCACCTAGTTCAGAATCTTAAAATATTTGTTTAAAAACAACAGTGAAGCCACACTGGCCTCAGCATAACCTGTCTTCTAAGGAAATCTTATACCAGGTTCAACTGCAGCTCCTCACGCACATAGGATCGATTCTTTCCTCTTCCTCACGCTTCCAGCAGAGGAGCGCACTGAAACAGGGTCCCTTGGCCCCGCACTGGCACCCCGTATAGCACCCCATAAACCTTGTAGGTTTGTTTTGGTTTATTTATTTACTTATTTTTTTTTTTGGTACTGGGGATCGAACTTATGACCTTGCACTTGCCAGGCAGGCGCTTATGCCGCTGAGCTAAATCCCTAGCCCTATAGTTTGTTTTTGCAGTAACCAAGGAAGTTAAGAAGACGTTTTCCCTGCACACCACTCCCTTCATCATTCTTAGTCAATGATCAGGGAAGGATGTTCTTGGACTTGATGTTGAGGGATTCACAATTCTGTAGGAAGAGGCTTGGTTTGCCCCCCCCCACCCGACTCTGGGGAGCCCACGTGTGGTGGCTGGGTCATCAGAGAGTCTGTGAACAGACTGGCTGTGTGAGAGGTCAATGTTTGCAGAATTGGAGAAAGCAAGAAACTGAGCCAATGAGGCAGAGAAGAAGGCTTAGGAGAATTTCTTGTTTTTGCACTTGCTGCTTTTGCTGTCTTCTGCCACCCTGAATGTTGCCCCTCAACCACACCACCCTGCCTTGGAGCCAGCTGAGTATGGACTGAAAACCTCCACAAACAGTGAGCTAAATAAACTCTTCCTTCCTTAATGTTGGGCATTGGGCATTTTATCTCAGCAATGAGAGGAAGGTAACCAAGAGCTCCCCTCTTCCCATCCACTGCCACAGGGACCTATGGGGCTGTTTCTCTGGGGTAGTGTGGTGAAGGAGGGGGAGATTCTGCTTGTATCCTTGGATCACTTCTACTGCTATGAACTTGGGGAAGGGCTCCTTCCTTGGTCTTCCTGTTCTGGGGCTGTGTAAGAGCTGCTCACCCAGTGAGGTTCATTCCTTGAACAGAACTCTTGATCTCATTGTTCACGCAATTGGAGTCTAAAACTGTGTGATGTGCAGAAGTCTAGAACCTGCAGGGGCCCTTAGAAGCCTCCATATATTCCACTTCCCTGAGGTACAAGCAAGAAGCTGAGATTGACAGGCCATAGTGCCTTGCCCAAGGTTACCCAGTTGTTTAGCAGCAGTAGGACTGGAACACAGCTCTCCTTCATCTACAACTACAGTACACTCAGTGTTCAATCTACCTCGTGCTGGGCTCTGGGCTGCAAGGGAACCCTTGAACCCCAGTCACTGAAGGGAAGGTGAGCAGATGAAAACCAACCCAAACCCAGAAGTGTGGGTACCAGAGGAAAGATGGCTAGTTTGGGAATCACAGCACGACCCTTCTGTGGGCTTCACCTCACTATTTATGAAATGTATTCTCCAGTGCTGACAGCCTAGGAACAAGGTTGCTCCAAGGTTGAGCTCCCCTTGTCCCAGTATCCCAGCCAACTATTCTAACAGGGCACAAACCAGGCTTGAATTTATTTGAAACTGAAGTAAACTTGCAAGGTCAAGTTCACAGAGGAGAGAAGACCTTAACACCACTCATCCTGAAACCAGTGGAAGTAGCTGCTTGATAGTCTCTTGTTTGGAATCATCTGTGTAAAGATGCTCATTTTCTTTTTCTTTCTCTCTTTCTCTCTTTCTCTTTCTTCTTTCTTTCTTTCTTTCTTTCTTTCTTTCTTTCTTCTTTCAGATATTTGAGAATTTCAAACAGAAAGAGTTCTCGACTCTCTTTGCCCAAAAGAAGTATCCAGCAAGTTTAGGAAAGTGCAGGAAAAATCAGTACCATAAATACAAGATGTGTCCCATGATATTCAACCAACACTTCCTGTCTCCTAGCCAAAGGCAGAAGGGTGAGATACCACCTGGATACTTCATCTGCTTACTCAAACTCTGGCTGCTTCTCTCCCCTGTGGCTTGGATAGCTCCATGCCAGCTCACCAGGTTTGGCTACCTAAAGGCAATTTATACATTGGATCAGATCCTTTTCTCTCCCGCTCTCCTCCTCCTTCTCTGAATCTTTGGCTGGGAGGGGCTGAGAGGCAGCCAAGTTAAATCAGTGGAAGAACAGAATGGGAAACTTTAGGGGTAGAGACCATGGGTAGGGCCGGGGCTGGCCACATCTTGGTGGGGTGGGGGTGAGAAATAGGGTGCAAAGTCCTGGCATACCCAGGGTCTGGGGAAGTAGTACTCACCCCCTGCACCTGTGAACAGAAGCTTTCTCAGAAACCTCCTGAACATGGGGATGTTTTTAAAGACTTAGGTTCTCATGGCCACTGAATCAGACCCTCCACGATCAGTATTTTTAAAAATCTCCTTTGGCTAGCACAAAAGATCAGATGAATCTGAAAATTACTAATTTATCATCCACACTGAGTATGAGAGAGTGTTCTTCACCATGCTATTTCCCTTTAATCTCACCATCACCTAATGAGGCCAGCAAGACAGAGATCATTCCACTTGCCTGAAATGGAATTGAGGTCTAGAGAATGGTACTGAATTCCAGAGTCAAATGGCCCTGCATGCAGAACAGATGCTCACAGGGAGAGGAAATGGGCCTCGGGATCAGACAGACAGGCTCCAATACAAACACACTGCCTGGCACATTTAGCCACCCAATAATTTATTTCCCACTTCCTTTGGCTGAGGTCACTCAACTGGGAGTGGCACAGTGGGGATTAAAATCCTGTCCTAGAAGTCCTAGAGCCACTTGGGTTCTTTACTTAGCAACAGAAGAAGTTCAGCTGAGGTTGCCGGAGTGACACGAACTTTGCCACATACCCCTTTGGGGCCTGCCTCTCTGCCTGACTCGCAGCTTGGCCAAATCGAAGTTCTGAGCATACCTCCTGCTCAGCCTAGCTCCAAAACTTCGCTTTGCTGCGCTTTCAAGTCCAGCCTCAGTCCCTAGCTCTGTAGAATGGTGACGCTAGAGCCCTAAGTCCCCAGGGAGAGCCTGCAGGTCTTCTCTGAGGAAGGAGCTACCATGGCAGCAGCAGAGCCCTGGGGAAGGCTGCTGGCTAAGCGCACGGTGTTGTTACCCTCCTACAGCTCCCCCAGTACGCTCATCACAGCCACACCCAGGTAGGCGCTGCTCTGTCTGGATCCAAAGAGAGCCACTTCCTTCCAGGCTCCTTGGCACCCACCAAGAGGTGAGAAGCACGTGTGGTACAGTTTTAGTGACATTTTCCAGCATCACGTCCCTGTTTGAATTGTCCAGGAACCAGGAGCTGAGCACTGTTATTCAGCCCTGGGAAGGACATCTCATCTCTTCCCATGGGCACATGGCATGGCAGCCCTCTGGAGAGACACCTGGAGCCTGGGGATGGGATGGAAAGATACGGGCTGGGCTTGCAGGTGTGCCCAGGGCTGCCTGCTCCTGACCCCAGCCTGCTGTCCTTTGCTTGAGACACAGCTGTAACCCCAAGCTCACCCTTCCAAGGGGCAGAGCAGCGGCTGCAGGATGGTGTCCAGCTTGTGGTCCATGGTGGCCTGCCAGGCCACCAGAAACGGCCCTGTCCAGGGCCATTAATCATCTCTTCTGGACCTCGGTGATCACCGGGTGACTTTTAATGTAAACCTCATTTTTGGAACCAAACAAGATAACCTGTTCAAACTAAAGACCTTACCAAACAGGAGGTGCTGCTTTTGAGGTAACTTTTGGAACGTGGGGACATCCATGAACCCACAGTGGCTGTGGATGGAGAAGCTGTCATCCCCCCTGGTGGGCCACTGTTCTTGGCTATTCATAGGGAAAGGGCCTAAGCTGCCCAGGAGACTTAGTTTCCACCCGTGATGGAAATTTCTGAAAGAAAACATGATGGAATGCAGACATGCAGGAGTGAAGGGAAGAAGCGACAATAAAGTTCCCTCAAAGCTTTCTAGAAATTGTTGGAATTTTTTTATCATACTAGGGTGTTTGTGAAGCAGAGGAATGAGCTAGATGGCCTTGCAAAGGTCTTTGCAGCTGCGGACTGTAGAAAGACCAACGTGGGTCCCGTGTGGGCAGGGTGAGTGGTTGGAGCCAGAGAGGGGCAAGGCTGAGGAGCCGGGACACTAGTCACCGGCCATCCTCACCCTCGCCACTAGGGGTCTCTGCTGATCCAGCGCCTCAGATCAGCTCACCCAAGCCTCCCAGGAGGATGGTTTTGCTCGCTAACTTGCCTGGGCTGGGGAGGATCCGGGTGGATTCAGACTTCCCCACTTCCACTGGGGTGCCTGTCTTAATCTACTCTGGGCGTGGCCATGGACCGTCCTCTCCAGGCTTCTATCTACCTCATATACAGGACGTGCAATACAATGGTTCTCTTTCTTATGCAGTCGTGTCCTCTTGCCCTAGCTTGGTCTCAGGCTCCCCCACCCCACCCCGAGGGAAAGGGAGTTTTCCTTGGACTTCTCCAAAACGGCCCAGTACAGCGTTAAGTGCACAGTAGATGTCTGATAAACATGTGGCTTGGCGGGCCTGGGGGGGGCGTGTTTGTGCGCATGCCTTACATGGGTGATGTTGCCCCTGTCCCCAGACACCCTTCCTGGCAGAGTCTCTCTGTTCCAGCAGAGCCCAGCCTCAGACCAAGAAGAGCCAGGTTGGCAAACTCAAGGAAGACAAGCACATATAATCGAGCCACCTAATCCTGTCTCTGTTCCACTCCTGTTGGGGGCTTAGTCCCAAGGGAGGCGCAGCAGCTGCTGCTCTTAAGGAACATTCCTTCTCGGAAGGAGAGAGGCTCTCAGGTTTCGCCGGCCTGGCCTGGCCTGGCCTGGCGGGAACTGTGGCCTCGGGGTCTCCTGGCCCCCAGCACGGAGGGCTGGGGTCGGAGAACCTACAGAGGGACAGCTCTAATGCAATGACCAGAAATAGGCAATGTGAGCTTAGCTTCTTGCAGTTGTGGTTTGGGGGGTTTAGGGGTGCTTCCTTTCCATCTCAGTGGTGCTCTTTCTGAGTGGATTACCTCCCCTGCCACCACCTGGCCTCAAACTCACAGGTCAAGTCCTCAGGATGTTTCACCCCGGGGCAGACCCTGGGGTGAGTCTGGACCGAGGTGATTGACCTCCACGTCCCTGCCAACTTGAAAACTCGAGGTCCCTGTAGGTCAGTGAGCAAGCCTGGCTCTTCCCAGGGAGGGTCCACTGATTAGACCCCTTGCTATTCTATTAGGGAGCTGCAGTGCTGAAGAGCTCGAGGATGTGGTCTGCTAAGTGCAACCAACATCTCAGACTGGATTCACTTTACACCCCTCTGCGCCTCACTTCCGATATAGTCACAAGTCCAAACTCCTGCTTCCCAGCAGTTGGTTTCTTCATCCATAGTCCCTGAATCACTGCGGGGTACCACCCCTCCCTACCTGGGGCCCAGGACCCGGGATCCTCTCTCTCCTGCAAATGTGCCACCCCAAAGCATCGCCATTGTAAGAAGACTCAGGCTCTGCAGCGACCCGCACCACTCTCTGTCTCTTATTAGGTCTGTGACCTTGGCGTCTTCATTTTTGTAAAATGTAGAAAGCAATGGGCACTCTGAAGCCTTGTTTCGAGGGGTGAAGAAGATATTATATGTAAAGCACTGAGGGGCCGGGGGCTCACTCCGTGTTTGAAATGTCCCCTCCGTCTGCCAGTTCCTCGTAGAGTCATAGGAGATGTGCCTATTCAGTTAACATGTCTCCAGCCCTGACCCCTTGGCCTACATTTTCCACTTCCTTTAAGATCTTAGCAAGCTGCACCATGGTCAGAGAAGAATAGAGCCCATTCATAAATCTGGGGGCAGGAGACTCCACTGTGATATGCTGAGGCCAAGGACTGTGTCACATCCATTGTTTGTCTGGGGAACTCGGCAGGCTCCGTAAGTGCGCCAGGAGCTTCAGATGTGCCAGCGAATGACTGCTCAACCCTCTGCTGCCTTCTCTCTTGGGGCTCCGGAAGGTTGTTCTCCACTTCTTGATGCACAGGGAACACTCATCTTAGAGATCCACTGAGCCTCCTGAAAGTCCTCCTCCCCCAGGAAGCCCTCCCAATGGCAGTAGATCTCCAGCTCTCCCCACCACATTGGGCAAAATCTTCATGCTGGCCAACCTGACCCACACTGGGCTTTGTCCATCCTGTGTGCAGGCAGGAAAAGACCTGGCCACGAGGGTATGCGTGCCAGGCCTCAGGCTGGGCTCTCCATGGACGAGGAAGTGGGATGGTCAGGGCAGCCTCATGGATTCTCCACCGAGAACCCCTTCCTCTGGCCCCTCTCCCTGACCCTTTCGAGGTTCCTTTCTTTGCCCTGTCTCAGAACCCCCAGCCTTGAGCGTCCCATGGCTGATGTCCCCGACCCCCAGCTGTAACTTGTGGCTCCTCCCTGCTGGGATGGGGCGCTCCTCCTGGACCAGTCACCTGCGTTCTCACCAGGCCTAGCACAGTGCAAACACAGGAAGGGCCCAAAGCACTTGAATGAGGACTTTGTGCCTGCAACAGAGCTGGGCCTGAAGTGCCATGGAGAAAGAGGGGTGGTCAGAGTGGTGCCTGGAGGAGTGGGGCAGGAGCCGCGCCCTCTCTAGTAGAGTGGTTTAGGTCGTGCCCTATAGGAAGGACAGGGGACCAGAGTCAGAGTCTGGAATCAGTGTCTGTACTGGGGAGGCCACCCCTGCAAGGAGCCTGGGTGTTACCGGTTTCGACGGGCACGATGGCTTCCTAGGGAGATGGAAAGAACTAGCTGTGCTGAAAGCTAAGTCCTGGAAACTCTTAGTTCTGCTTGGTAGAAACATCCCTCTCCCCGGTTCCTACCTCTGTTCCACCCCCACAGAGAACACCCACAGATAGAACAGGAAGGCCAAATGGGAACATGCCCAAACCCCATAGAGCCGGCGGGAGGGTACAACATGGCACCTGGGAGAGGGGCCACCAACTGGGAAATGAAAATGTCTCCCACTCTGCGACACAGGCTGGATGATTAGCACACAGGGAAAACCATGAGCCAGCATTTTGCAACAAAGCTGGCAGGCGGCCGAGACGTTGATCCCAGGGATCAAGTTCCTGAGGGAACACACCCCGCCCCAGACCAGGCTGGCGCTCGGGGCAGCTATTTCAGGATGGGGGGATTAAGGCCGGAGCGTAACTAACGCGCGTGCACCCACACGCATGCGCACACCACACGCATACGCCATTTCTCTCTCGTCTCCCACACTGGCTCCCCGGTCCTGGTCCTTGGCAGCCGAGGGTCTCCCTCCTTGGCCTAGCTCGTGAGACCATGACACAAGCCTGGCCTGGGAACAGGATGGGACGACCTATTCAGCGTCTCCTCCCTCAAGCACCCCAGATGTGCGCTGAGGAGCCTCTCCATCACAGTCCGCGCCATTCTTCCGTTCATTCTCGTCCCCAGCATCACCTCCCTTTTCCTTGTGCCACGTTTCTTCCCCTCTTTCTCTTCATTGCCCTTTTCCTCCCGCACCTGAGCCCACCTCTGTCTCCCTTTTGAATGCAGAACTGACCCTCTATTTATTTCTTTTTTCCTCCTTCTCCCTTTCTTTCTACTCCCTCCCCTCTCTCTCTTTTCTACTTTTTCTATCTTCTCTCAGTGTCTCTGTCTCTCAGCCTATTACTTCTTTCAACAAGAACCAGCCATTCATCACATCCAACGCCATGTGGCCACAGCTGGGACCCTCAGGGGCACCACAATGAGCCTTAAGGACTGTGTCTATTTTAAGAGAATATTAGCAAGCAGAAGCCTGCACAGCCGCTTTTAGATCCATACTAAAGTGATTTGGTGACTTCAAACATACAAAATAGTGTCTGAAACTCTAAAAACCTGCGTTATCTAGGAGAGAATGAGATCAATATAAATGCCTATTATCTAATCGTGTACCAGGTTGCCATCACAGTGGGTCCGTGGTTTGATAGTCGGCCGAGGAGGAAGTCATTCTGGATGGGAGATCAGGGAGGCTGCCCTGGGAGAGGAGAGGAGCCTCACTGCTGCCCTTGGGAACGGGCTGATTTGGCCTGCACAGAGGCGGGCTGGGGGAGGTGTCCCCCAGACAAACAATGCACAGCCACAGTGGCAGTGCCTTCAGCAGCATGACTGGCCCAAGGTGGAAGCCAAGGATGAAGCTAGGTGGGCCATGTCAGATGTGAAAGGTCCAGATGCTACGAGGCTCTGTGAGCAGAATGACCTAGAGAGAGCTTTGGGGAAACACCTGCAATGGCTGGAGCTTGTGAAGGGTAGGGGTGGGGCTGGGAAGACACAAGGCAGCTCTGGAAGCTTCTGTGGTAACCAAAGTGCAGCTGCCTTATTTACCCACTGAAGCCTGCACAGAGGGGCAGCAGTCAGAGGGTACGAAGGGACAAGTTTAAGAGATCCCGCGTAGGAATAGCTTGCTAAGTGTCTTTTCGCGTGTTCCACAGTCTTTGTTTTTCACTCAAATGTCTGAGTTTGCTGTCCCTGAGGATCAGAGACCTTTCTGCAGGGGCAACCCCAGAGCCAGCCTCAGCCCTGGCAGAGATGTTGTGCTCCCAGTGAGAGGAACCAAGGTTCCACCCTCTTCCCTGCAAACTCAAAGATGTCCTCCCTCAGGAGGGCCGATTCCTGCAGGCAGCATCTCTAAGATTGTGACCATTCAGGGTCCATTTCTCCTCTGCAAACCCCACTCCTCCAGTGGCCCTGCTTCATTCGTGCTAGTTTGTCAGTCTCAGACCCCCCCAACCCTGAGGGGCCACCGTAGCTGTCAAGCACTCTGCCCTCCTTCCTCCTCCCTCCACCATGGTAATACACCCCCAAGTCCAGAGCTCAAGGTAGAGTCAGAGGGCCCAGGAGGGGAAATTCAGGGCCTCTCCAAGGACCTGATTATTTCCAAAGACTTGTGCTAATTTTCTGATATGATCCTCACATCTCTGTGAGGCACTAAATCCTCATTACTTTTCCTGACCGATGCATTCTAATTAGATCAACACTTAAAAAAAAATTCACAATAGCCACAGGATGGCTTTCCATCTCATTAACTCCTCACTTATTATTTTCATGAAAATTACTGATAAAAATGTGCATCTCCATTTGGTGAGGCCTCACAGCCTCCTCAGCTCCTATCTCACATCTCTCCCGTCACTGGGGCTGCGCAGCGTCACCATGGTAACTCACAATAATAGAAACTAATAAATTACAAACGAGATGCTCGTTGAGCAATTATTGTCCTCTTTTATGCAAGTTTCTTGCTAATTTTGATCATAAGGGAAAGTACAATAAGACTCTGAAGGAATGAGTCTATTTCAAGAGAATATTAGCAAGCAGAAGCCCGGCTGCTGCCTTTAGATCTATAATAAACTAATTTGGTGATTTCAGGCAATAGGAAGAGGAAATAAACTTCTTGCCCTGTGTCCTATGCACTACTCACTCCCAAGTCCCACAGAGACTCCACTGCGGGGGGTGGGGGGTTGATGCGATGCAGAGTGGAGTTGCAGGTCTCAGTGTCACAGTGGGTGTGACTGGCCTCTTCTTCCTAGCAGCCTGGAGGTTCTTCCAGGGCTTAGAGGGATAAGAACCGCACCACCTTCCTCTATCACCTCTCACCACTCATCCTTAGAAAGTTCCCCACATCCCTGCACATGACTGTCTGGTGAGAAATGGCTTCTGTAATTTCTCAGGGGCCTCTGCAGCTGCTCTGAGCTCAGGAACCCAGTGAAAGGAAACACAGTGAGCCCGAAGCATGGGTAGATGCCAACACATGTGGTACGAACGTATAATCAGCAACTTTCTTAGCTTATTGGTTTGAAGAAAGCACTTTGCCCTGGTGAGAAGCAGCCATTCTTCGCCACAGTGTGTGGGCACCGTGTCCTTATTTCCAGTGCCTAGGAGGTAGCAGCTCAGTCTTGGGAGGGGTGGACTGAGGTTACATTTACAGTGGCCTGCAACCTTGGGCAGACTGAGCATCTAGAGAACGATTGGGGAAGAACCGTCCTGTGGAAGCTGTCTTCATCTGTTAAGAGGGCAGGCCTTGGGGAAGGACCTAAGCCTCTCTTACCAGGAGTTCCTGCAGCTTGCCTGTGAGGCCTGCCAAAGAGAGGCCTGTGGGCCAGAAGATCTAGGCCGATCCCCAGCCCCTCTTCTGAGTAAGTACCCTACCTCTTTCATGCCGGAGCTCACTCATTTCTCCGGAGATCTTGGATCAGGAAGTCGGGAAGTGCCCTTTGAGATTTGGTCACTGTTTAAGGGTCACTGGCCTCTGGTAGGTGAGGCTGCACTGCTTGATGGATAAAGGAGTGGGTCAGAGGTAAAAGCATCCACTAAGTTCAGTCCCTTTGCCTAGGTCACCAGGGGACTCTCTGACCTCCCTGCACACCTGGCTTGGGGAGAGAGGACCCAGCCCTGTGTGTTACCTGTGAGTGAAGGTTTATGGAGGGCTGGTTGGGGGAGTAGGGGCCCCCGAGGTCATTCCTGAGCAGGTTATCACTGTGCATCTTGGTTTTGAGGCAGGTGATGTAACGGTTGCAAAAGTCCTTGCAGAGTTCATTGACTTTCTCCAACTCCAGCAGGTGGATCCTCAGCACCTGGATTGCCTTCACCATCTGGGGAGAGGGTGGAGAGGTCAGGAGTCGCACCGTGTTCCCCTCAGTGCCCAGCCGCCCGCCCAGCCGCAGCCAGGGAAAGTGCCCATCTCCTGTGCCTGAAATTCTTGTCACAGCCCTTGGCTGATTCTCTGTTTGCTCCCAGTCCGATGCTGTCACACCTGCTCTTGAGGCCACTGTGGAATTCTGAGAGCGGACAGCCCAGGGCCTGCTTTTATTAACTCTGTGGCCTTGGGCGAGTTGTTTAGGCTCTCTGAGCCTCAGTGCCTAAGGGGGTAATTACATTCTCCCTAACACCTTTACAAGCTTGTTGAGGGGATGCATGAGGGGACACATGGTGGCAGGCTGCAGAGTGTGAGCTGATAAGGACAAGGGGAGACTGAGATCAGAGCTTCCAGGACGTGGCCCACAAGGACAGGGACTGTCTGTCCTTACACTCCATCCCAAGAACTCTGTGGGCTGTGGCTACCTTGCGGACGCTCTGCTGATACCTGCTGACTGACCGGGTAATCCACCCAGGCTCAGCGGCGCTCTGGTATCCGTGTGGGTTGTTCTGTGTGCCTGTGGCCTCTTCATAGCAATATTCCAAGCCGTAACATTGCCAGAAGCCACTTTGCAATTGAAACTTTACTTTTGGTTCTTCTTTCATTAAAAAATAGTATAGAAGAGGGTGAAGAAAACTATCTCTGACTCAGCCATTCAAAAAAGACATTTCATTTTTTCCATATACGTATTTTTAACCTACTTTCAATAAACTTGTAATACAATATTAGTCTCGATTTTCCCTTCACTTTATCGAATGTGTCTATCTAAATGCATTGTGTTCTCTGTCCTCTCTTCTCCCTTCTAAATTAAGAGCTTTGAGAAGGCAAGGGTAAAGTCTGGCTTGCTCACTATGCTATTTTCAGTATCAATACACATGAAATATGAAATCAATATTCGTGGGCTGGGTGAAAATTATTGAGTAAATGCATTGTTACATACCATTCCATATGTGTGCCATACTAAGCTTGTCCCATATTATTAGGCATTCAGACTACTCCTGATCTTATGAAAAAAAGTTTCAGTGATGCTTTTCTAAGCTTATGGTCCTCCCCCTCCCATTACTGCTTTATTTCCCTAGAAGGAATTCCCAGAAGTGACAGAGAAAAAGCTACAGATATTCCTAGGGCTCATTATAAATAATGCCAAACTGCTTTTTCAACAGAGGCTGTTCAAATGATGGACACCCATTAAAAAAAAAAACTGATGCTTTATTTAAACCTCACATGTTATTAAAAAAGCTCAAAATGGATCAAAAGTCTAAACATAAGACACCAAACTATAATACTTATAGGTTAAAAAAAAATAAAAAACAAGAAACAAAACCACAATCAAATCTTCCAGATTTTGGGTTAGGCAAAGAGGTCTTAGACTTGACACCAAAAGTATGATCTAGAAATGGACAATGATGAATTGGGCCTTGTTAAAATTAAAAATGTTTGCTCTTCACCAGACCCTGTAAAGAGGATAAAAAGACTACAGATTGTAGGATAGTATTTGCAAACCACCTATTTAACAAAGTACTTGTATCCAGAATATACAGAGAACTCTCAGAACTAACCAGTAAAATTACAAGCAACCCAGTTAGAACCTGGATAAAAGACATACACAGACATTTCACTGAAGAGGCTATGCAATAGCAAATAAGCACATGAGAAGATGCTCAGTGTCATTAGCCATCGGGAAAACGCAAATTAAAACTGCAATGAGGTATCACTGCATACCAACAGAAGTCAGTGATAACTCTGACTGCTGGTGAGGAACTGGAAACTAGATCACTTACGCATTGCTGGTGGGAATATAAAATGGTGCAGCCACTCTGAAAAATAGTGTGGTAATTCCTTCCTTCCTTCCTTCCTTCCTTCCTTCTTCCTTCCTTCCTTCCTTCCTTCCTTCTTCCTTCCTTCCTTCTTCCTTCTTTCCTTTCTCTTTGAGACAGGACCTCCCAGTATATACTCCCAGTATAGTTAGGCTGGTCTTGAACTCTGTAGCCCAGACTGGCCTTGAACTTACAGAAAATCCTCTTGCCTCAGCCTCCTAAATGCTTGAATTGCAAGTATGCACCACCAAGCTCAGCTGTTCCTTACAAAACTAAACATGTGCTCACTATATGACCCAGCAATTGTACTCTTAGGCACTTATTCCAGAGAAATAAAAATGTATGTTCACACAAACACTTGTCTATGAATGTTCAAGTAGTTTGATTTCTTTCTTTCTTTCTTTCTTTCTTTCTTTCTTTTTTGTCTTTTTGAGACAGGGTCTTGCTATGTAGTTCGGGCTGGCCTTGGGCTTACTTTGTAGCCCAGCTGGTCTTGAACTTGCAACGATTCTCTTGCCTTGGCCTCCCGAGTGCTGAGATTACAGGCGTGTGCCACTGCGCCCGGCTAGCAGTTTGATTTCTAATAGCCCCAAACTGGAAACAACTCAAATATAGTCCAACACATGAATGGATAAAGCATCTGTGGAGACTGAAATATACTGAGAATGTGTAAACAAAAAATTATTACAATAAAAGACACAATATTCTGGTTTCTCTTCAGATCGTATAAATAAAAGACACATTACCATTAATTCCTCTCAAAACATTCCCCCTCAATTTGAGCACATTTATCCCACTGTTCTTGCCACTTTTTGAAGCAGTTCTGAAAGTCTATTTTGTGAGTTTATGAGGTGTGATAAAACAAAAATGGTGGACACTGTTGCTGAGTCCCATTCAGGGCAAGGCAGGTGCATAAAAACATACAGTGTGCCCTCATCCGCCTTCTTCAATAGATACGGCACCGTGCAGCTTCTGACTCCACACCAAAGTCAAAACGATCATGAAAGGTAAGTGTGTTGAACTGATTCAAGGCATCGAGGCAGCCACAACAGTGTAATTTAGGACCCCCATCAAAGAGGACGTCCAGAGCGCCTTCCGGAGTGGGCAAGACGGTGAGATAAGTGGGTCTGAAGTGAATGGCAGCAAGTGAGGTTACCGAGAGCAATATGTTTTTTACTATAATAAATTTTTAAAATTTAAACAGTCACCTCATTCTTTGATAACACTTTGACTTAGCAATAAAAACGAATGAACTATTGATACACTCAACAACTCGGAGATGTAGTAAGAGAATTATGCTGAGAGAAAAACCAATCTCAAAGGATTATACACTATAGAGTGTTATTTATATAACATTCTTGAAATGACAAAATCATAGAGCTAGAGAATGGATTAGTGGTTGATGGGTGAGCTGGAGGAGGGAGGAGCTGTTTTATACTTTGACTATAACAGTGATGATCGAGTGAGTCCCCATGTGATAAAACTGCATAGAACTAGACAAATACATACACACGGGTGCATGTAACAGTAATGAAATCTGAATAAGGTTGGTGGATTATTCTTGATAGTGAAAGGTGCTATGCTTACACAAGAAGGGAATTAAGGTCGTTCTGTATTAGTTCTTATATTGCATGTGAATTTATAATTACATCAAATAAAAAGTAAAATGATAACCAGGTGTAGTGATGCATGCCTGTAACCCCAGTGTTTGGGAGGCTGAGGCAGGAGGATAGAGAGTTAAAGACCAGCTTTGGCTACATAGTGAGTTCCAGGCCAGCCCAGATTACATCGTAAACCCCTTTCTTAAAACAAAAAAAGCGAGGATTTATTGTAAGGACTTATCCAGTTATGTTGACCAAGCAGTACACGTAAGTGTATTCAACCCTAACTTGCCATCTTTTTGCTACTATTTTGATACTTAAGGAAGAGTCTAGGCAGAATGGAAAGGAAAGGAAAGGAAAGGAAAGGAAACGAAAGGAAAGAAGGAGAGCTCTCTGTCTGACTTGTGGCTGCAGGCCAGTGCTACACCTTTCTTTGAGCTTCACTGGCATTTCAAGTTGAGCTCCCACAGCCCCTGGGCTGGACTTGCAGATTTTCAGATGAGCTCAACTAGTTAAGAGCTTTTGAAGTACTAAATTAGACTAAGTGCCACTCCCAGACAGAAGCTAACAATCGTGTGACTCGATACAGGGCTCAGGTACAAGGCCTCCTCCGTGGAGAACCAGCTGACCAGTTCTAGAGGAAAAAGTTAATGTGCACCATTCAGACCAAACAGTAGGCTAGGTACTTAACGAAGATCTGATTTTGCTTAGATTTTCTACTTGACTTTGGCCGCAAAGGTCTTGGCTTATGCCGCTCAGAACAATCAGTGTACTTATAAGGTGCTTCACAGACTTGTTGACGAATTGCTATCAACATCCAAGTGTTTCTAAATCTATGCCTCGGGCACTGGGCTTAGCCCATGCCATGCCCATCTTATTAATTCTGCAGGACCACGTTGCCCGTGTTTCACAGCTGAAGAAAACAAAGTAGGTGCCATACAGCCCTGTGGTCTAAGCCCTGAGTCTGATATGCTTCGCCTTCAGTACGGAGTCAGGATTTGCACAGTGGTAGAGAAAGCAGCAGTCAAAGAGTGCCTGGGCTGGGAGGCAAGTGGCTCAGTGACAAGAAGTACCGGGTTCTAGGAAAACCTAATCCCTTTTGGGACGTTAAAGATGAGGATTCCCAGAATTCCTGCGGTCATGATCCCTCAGTGGGCAGTGTTATTTCCCATCTCTCCGCACTCCAGAGCTTAGCACGCTTCCCCAGCACAAGTGATTGGTTCTTGTGTGTGAGGAGATGTGCAAAGCGGGTGCTTTACTGTCTGGTTCTCTGCGCACTAGCAGGGCTTGTGCCCTCAGCTCCTTTGCGGGGCTGGGAGGGGCCTCACAGGACGATCCAGGCCAGGGCGAGGACGAGGACCCACAGGCCTTCCAGGTGCACCCGACCCTGCGACAGGGCTTTGGGCCATTTGTTTTCTCAACCTGCTGATGAAGAAGCTTTCCTTACATCTAACCAACACCTCTGCTGCCTTAATGTGCAGGGTTCACGCCACCTTCTGGGGCGCCAAGCACATCCATCGCCTCCATCAACACAACTTCCCTTCAAACCGTGCCTTACTAAGTCACAGGCCAGAAGCGTCACCGACCTGAAAATGTCGCACAATCAGTATTTTCTTCTCTAGCTAAAAGCAAACCTAATTTCTTAAACCTTTTTTTCTTTCTCTTTCCTTTCCCTCTGTTTCTCTCTTTTCCTGCCGTCTTGCTTTCCTTCTTCCTCTTTCTTTTTTCCTTCTCAATGTTCATTGCTAGACTATTCTGTTTGGGTTTTCATTTTTTTAAACTGTTGCTTGTTTTGGTGCTGGGACTGGAAACCAGGGCCTCATGCATGCTAGGCAAGTGCTTTGCCACTGAGCTATATCCTCAGCCTGGTCTTGTGTTTTAAAACATTTCATTTGCTCATGTATTTTAAAACCCTGTGAAGTAACACATGTCCACACACATCTCTACGTATACACTCGGCCATCACACACAAGAAAAGCTCGCATCTCTATTCATTTACTTTAATATATGTAACAAATACGCACTTATTTTTCTTTAAAATCAGAAAATACAGATAAGTTAAGCAACATAAAAAGGTAAAATCCATCCAGAATACCTTTGCTCAAATGCAATACATGCACCATGTGTTTAAATCAGATCTGTTGTGCAGAGGCTGAGACCTAACCTATCTCTGGGTCTGATAAAGCCAGGCAGAAGGATTACTTTTTTATGGGCTAATAGAATTGGTTTAAAGATTTAAGAAGGCATAGTAAGAATGGAGGCAATGAATATGTAGGGCCTCTTCAATATTAGAGAAAAGGTAGGCAATGTCGTTCATGGGGGTGGGAGGCAGGGGCTGCCCAAAAGACAGAATGTCTGTGGGGTACATCAGACAGCCTTCGAGACCAGGCTTATGCTGGTTTGTTTGTTTGCTTCGTACCCGGGATTGAACTCACAACCTCGCGCTTGCCAGGCAGGCGCTTACGCCACTGATCTAAATCCCTAGCTTATGTTGGTTATTTTAGTGCCAGAGGACAAATTCCATGACTTCTCAGAGCCTCAGGTTCCTCATTTGCAAAATGGGATAATGATCATTTCTAACAAGAGTCAATGAGGGTTAACAAAGAATAATAAGAAAACACTTTATAAGCCATAGGGAACTAAAGGCACATGGTTTTTTTTTTTTTTTTTTGTAAATCTCTTTTAATAATTTCTAATACGCTGTTGGCTTTTCTATTGCTGTTCCATATTCAGCTAGCAGAAAAATAATTCCCAGTGTCTTTTTTCCCTTCTACATTTGTGTTCAGTTAAGCATCCTCTATCCTATATTTTAAAATTTTAGATTTTTCCCTCTGAGTCTGAATAATGTGCTGATATATTAAACAATTTTTCTAAATGATTTAGGTCATGTAAAAAGTTATTCCAAGTCTTCTAGAGCAATCACAATGTCACTTAATTTAATATCATCACCAAATGTGACATATGTGTCCTTAATTCCTTTTGCAAGTTGTGCTCTATCAGCTTCTCTACCTCCCTTCTCTTTCAAAATAAAGATTCAGCCTTCTTCTTCAAAGAAGTCTTCCTCCAAAAAGCAAAGCAAGATGTGACTTCACATTTTAATCACATAGCACTGTACCCAAGTCCCCCAGTCCTAAGAAAATATCCAAGACCAGGGCTTCTTATTGTCTGTGAAGTCACCTGCTGCGATGTCCCCATTGTGGTATGGGTTTGGCATGTCTCTCAAAACTCTCATGTGCTCAGAGGTCAGGCTTTTGAAGGGTAGGCTGGACCACGTGGATGCTACATTCATCAATGAACACATCTGCCAGGGAGCTCCTTGGCTGAGTGTGCTGGTGGACAGTGGGGCCTGGATAGAAAACGTGGGTCCCTGAGGCCTGGCCGCCTCCCTTGCTCTCTGCTTCCTGGCTGCCAGGCTGTGAGCAGCCTTCCTCCGCGGTAGGCCTCCGCACCGTGCCATTTCTGCACTGGAGCCACCAGCCATGGACTGGAACTTCTGAAAATCCTGTCACCCTCTCCCCCTGAAAGTTGTGGGTGTCAGGTGTGTGTCTCAGTGATGAGGAAAGTGACTAGCTGTCCCAGATCTATTATTTGCTGCTTGGGCATTTTGGACCAGCCCTTTAAACTTTATCTGTACAATTTAAGATGCTAGGTAAGGATATTTACAGCTTAAAGGTTTTGAAAGTTGGATGAGACCACGTATGCACATGTTTCGGACATATAGTAGGTCTTTGATGAATGTCCAGTCTTCATGCACTACAGCCCTGGCCCTGGCCTCTTCATTTGATAATAATAATTTCTTGCCTCTCAAAAAATTTGTATACATGGCACTTTACAATTTACAAACACACTTTTCTCTCCATTATCTCATTTGAGTCTCATCACCACAGGGACACAGGCAATATTATCTACCACTTTCTTAGAGATAAGGAAACCTGAGGCCCAGAGATTAGAAACCACTCAGTTTTGTAGGAATCGGGAGGCATTCCTGCCTTGGGGCTAATTCTTTCCACCCTGTCCTTCTTCCTCTGCTAGTTGGGAAGCCAAAGCTAGTCTCCCTCACTTTAGGGAGAAGGAGTTTATAATTACATGTTCCTTAATGTGCGTTGACATTTCCTGTGGGTTACTGGGGAGCCAGAGGTAAAATATAATCAGGAATTTTTCCAAACCTGACAAGCTCCACTTGACCAGCTGGAAGTGTGGGGTCCCTAGAATAAAAAATGGAACATGGGCCTGGTGTGTGATGCATACCTGTAACCCCAACACTTTGGGAGGCTGAGGGAGGTAGATCGCAAATTAGACTTGGGCAACTTAGCAAGACCGTGTCTCAAAACAAAAAGTAAAAAAAGGCTGGAGATGTAGTTAAGTGCTAAGGCCTGGGTTTGATCTCCAGCACTAGGGTTGGGAGGGCAGGGAAGAAAGGTAAATACCAGGGACCGGGCAGGTGATTGGAGGGTGGAATGCACATTCTGTGGAAACTAGCATGTATGATAAGTTAAATCACTTTGAGTCAGCACCCCAGCACTTCTGCTTCAGTGGCCTCAGAATCTCGAGAAGCAGATAGGGCCCAGAGGACAGGGGCTGGGCTGCACACACTAGACTCACTCGGCTCAAGCCTCAGTTGTGTAACTTACCAGTTGTAAGGTCCCTGGCCTTAATCTTCCTCTGATAAATGGAGATAATGAGTATTTCATAGGGTCATTGTATAATTACATAGCAAATAGGGTACTCAAGGACAATGGACTCAAGAGGCTGAGAGTTCCCTACGATTGGGACCTTGAACAGTTTCCTCGCCTGTAAAGAGGATAATAAGAGTGGCTTCTATGGGCCAGGGGTCCAGCTCAGTGGAGGAGGACCTGCATATGCGTGGAAGGCCCTGGATTCTATTACTAGCGCTCGGTGGTAGTGACTCCCCAGAGTTGGGCTGAGGATTAAACAAGACCTGGTTAAAAATGAACTAAAGACCCAGCTCCTGGGAAGGTGTAGGAAGAGATTAGCCGCAGGGTGGTGTGTAACAGGTTAGTGTAGCTGTAGTTAGAGCTTCAGGCCCATTTCAGCCCTATCTCAGCTGACAGAACTTGTGCTAATGATTTCACCTCTTAAAATGGAAATCTCTCTCTCTCTGTCTCTCTCTGTCTCTCTCTCTGTCTCTCTCTCTCTCTCTCTCTCTCTTTCTTTCAGTGCTGGGGATCAAACCTAGAGCCTCAAGTATGCTAGGCAGGTGAAAAATGAGGATAACCTTAATACCTACCTGTGGGTTTGGAAAGAAGGTTGAATAATGGATGTGAAGTGGTTGGAAGGGTACTCGGTAAGTGCTCTATAAATGCTAATTATTGCCAGTGCTGATTATTCTTATTTCCTTTCCCTTTCCTGGTCTCTGTGAGATCTGCTCCCATCTAGACAGAGGGCCTGGACTGTGGCCTGGAGAAAGTGATTGGGGAACTGGGCTGGGCTGGGCTGAGGTCCCTGTGGGCACAGCACCTGAGGCCACCTCCTTCACGGTCCTCCTCACTCACAGCTTCCGGCCTTTGGCCTGCCTCTTCAGAGTCGGCCCAGAGGCCTGGGGGGCCCCATTTTAGAGCTGGCTTTGTGGTCAGGCAGCTGTAATCTGTCCCTCGAGCCACACCAGAGCCTCATTAAAACGTGCCCCATAAATGTTAAAAAATTTACACATAAAAAAATTCCATGCATGAAACTGAAACCGTACATTTTACAGCCTTAGTTTGAAATCTTGCATAATATATAAAACCCTGGTCCTGCACCGGGGGCCTGTAAATCAGATTTTATAAAACAAAAAGCTTTTACGTTTCAAAGGGGTTTGGGGAACTTGCAAATTTTACAAACTTTACCAACTGCCAGTCAGAGGCTGCCGGGCTCAAGGAGGGGGTCGGAGGGCCAGGTAAGAAATAGGCCTGGTGAGCACTTCAGGGGGCGTGGGAATGGGGCTCCTTCTTCCCAGGGGGCGCTGCAGGATTGATGGGCATGGATCGTGATGGGGTGGGGGGGTCAGCGTGTGGGGGACATCACTGGTGGCACTGTCCTGTTTGTGAGGGCTCTATCGCCACAGGGCAGAAGCTGTGAACGACTGCAGGAGGAGCACAGAGGCAGGAGCCCTGGGTCCTTTCTGGTCCTGAAGAGTCATTTCTCTGGATGTCAGTGCTCGCGCCTGTAAAAAGGGGGTGGACTTGCTTCTCCAGAGCGTCCCGGGGCTGCTGGGGAGCAGGGGACAGAGGCTCACAGGGGAGGGAAGCCCCTCAGATAGCTCGCTCCTATCTTGAGGCAGCTTTGGGGGAGCACTTTTTCCAAGCGGGTTTGTCTGGAAAAGCAGCTCAAGGAGACTGCAGGGTCACGGAGGGTGCGACAAGCCACGCGCATGGCAAAGAGGAGGGGGACTAGCTGGGCACGGGCAGGAGACGGGCAGGATGCCGTCCAAAGGGTGAAGACAGGGCAGGGCCAGCGTGGGGCTTGAGGGTGGGGCAGGGAGCATAGGTCCAGGAAGAGGAGGAGAAGCAGGAAGAGACCTTCTCTGGGGCTAAGTTTTTGGGGACCCAAGTGCCCTCCTGACAATCCCATCTATGAAAGTCAATATTCAAGGGCAAAGGAAAGCCACCCTGACACGCATATATATAAAAAATAAATCTCTCAATTATCTCAGCTCATTTGCTTGGGGTCCCTCATTTTATATCCCTGCTCGGCTTCGCAGTATATCTGTCCGGATAAAGAGTTACAGTCCGTTGGGCTACGTGTGCGGGGTTGTAAAAAATACAGATGCCAAATTAACTGGCTGTGGCACTTGGCAGCTGATTGAGCTGGTAATAACGCGATCTGACCTTTTTCTAATTTCTAATTATGTGCATCTCGGCTGTGCTGGCGACATGATTCTTGTTCTAATGATGGTCCTGCGCTTGGCTTCTTCGTCTCTCTGCCCTGCGCAGGACCACAGCGGGGGTGGCACAGAGCTTTGCTGCACTCCCCCAGAGAAGTTTCAGGGTCCCAGTCACACAGGCCCTGGCGGCAGGAAGGAGGCTGGGGAGCTGGAATACTTGCCTGGTGCAGGGGTATTGCCTTTGAGATTAATCTTCAGGATGCGAGGCACCTTTAAAGGCCAATCCCGTCAGCCATCTCATTAAGTTTTTATTACAGTCAGTCACACAGAATGAGTGCATTAGCTCTACAGATGAGGAAACCGAGCTTCAAAGGGGCTCGGTCTCCGAAGTCACACAGACAGTAAATGGTGACGCAGGAGTCAGAGCTTTCGTCTTTAAGCGCTCTTTCAAATCTCTCCATTTTCATAACCAATCAATCAGTCACTCAATCAATCAATAATTAGCTAGTCACTGACTATGGTTAACACACCAGCAGATGGACTAAGGATTGCCCCCCTGAGCGGACCATGCCCAGCCTGGTCACTGAAATAGAAGACCAGGGACACCAGAGGCCACTAGGGCAGCTCCTGCCACACCCCTGCCCCAGCTCAGGAATGGCACACGGCAGTCCACTCAACCCAGTTTCCTTGGATTGAATCAGGAAATCTGGTTCTTTGAGGGTTTTTTGGGGTGGGGCTTATAGCCAAGGCTAACCTCAAATTCACCGCAATCCTCCTGCCTCAGCCTCCCAAGTGCTGGGATTACAGATGTGTACCACCATGCCCAGCTTGGTTCTTTGAACAGAACCCTGAGAGATCTGGGCAGAGGTGTCAAGGGCAGGGCACAGAGCTGGCACTTTTTGAATCTTCCAGCTGTGCTAGAACAGGAGTCTGTCTTCGATAGGTCTTCCACAGCTCACCAGGAAGGCGCTGTGAGGACAAGGAATTGTGAGGACAAGGAATTTGCTTCTCCAGGACTCCTACTTCATAAGAGCGTTTAAGTCCATTCACATCCCTCGGTCTTATTTTAGGCCTCAGTTTCTCTTTATGATAAGCAAGACGAGTGAGCCCTGCCCCCACTCTCCAGCTCTAACGGGGCCCTCGTGTCCTGCTGCACAGCTGCCTGGGCCTGGCGGTCTCAGGATCTATTTTCCACCTGCACTCGGAACAGCCAAAGGGCAGGGCAGGGCCAGGCCAGCCTGCACTTTGCAGTTGACCTGGAGAACTTGCGCAGGGAAGCTACCCCAACATCCCAGAGACAGAGGTCTAGGAACACGGTCTGATTAATCCCTCCCAGGTAAAAGCAGAGGCTGGGCTGGGCAGAGGCAGAAGTGGGGGCTCCAGACGTCTCCACCAGGGCTTCTAACACGAGCAAGTGCTCATCCTGGGGCAGAGACCAAGTCTTTTCTCTAAAGGACAGCTCCACCCCCGCACTCTGCAGACTTCAGGGCTCTCCTCCTAGCGTCCTGTCCTCCATCAAGTACCGCATTCAGCTCCCGAGGGAGGCAACAGTGTGGAGAATCCACAGCACAGAACAACGCCAACTCGCTCACATGTGCTCTCTGCAGCCGCACTGTGTGTGGGGGTGCACACAGGTGTGTGTAATTTTTCTTCCTTTTCAGGGTCACGTTTGCTTTTCTAACTCTGTTCTCTTTTGGGAACAGGCACCAGCTAAACTCTGGCTGCCAGAGGCCAGCACTGTCACCTTCAGTGAGCCAGTGTGTAAGGGAAGAGTTTCACAGCTTCCAAATTCACTGTGTGTAATCTGGGTAATCCACCCATAGAAAAACAAGGAACCGCGGTTAGAGATTTCAGGAGGACTGCTTAGAGTCACGGACACACAGAGCCACCTCTCTAGTGCCATACTGCAACAGAACTTTCCGAATGTCAGGTGCCATCCAACCCAAGAGTCACCAAGACTAACCGATGACTGCAGTGGCCCAGGTTACTTGTAACCTACTGAGTCACAGTTTCCTGGCGCAGATCAGGAGGGGCCAGTTTATATGCTGCAGTGATGACCGGCATGGCAAACTCTTTGGGAGCCTGATCTGCTGTGTTCCCTACATGAACAGGGCCTCTGCTGACGTTCCCAGCATGACCGCATCCCCAGGTCTCTCTATGGATCTGCTCAAACATGCCGATAACTCGCATCCTCCATAGGGTGGCATGGGAGCCATCGGCTCTGCCCTGGGAAGGCCTCAACAGGTTTCTTAATGTGTCGGAAGTCCAGGCCTTGGAACAGCCATCTTAGACATTCTGGCTGCTATGTCCTTCTTTCCAAAATTTGCCTGAATTGCAGAGTGGTGGGCAGTAGTCAGATGCTGGTGCCACCTTGGGTAGCAACAGGAGGAACCCCGGCAGCGCGTGTGCCCGGAACTCTGGGTTTATAAATTTAGAAGACACTAGAAGGTGTATCTGGAACCTTCTCCACGGTGGGTACTCAAATCTTTTTGTTGGATGAATTAATTCAAAGAACATTTCTAGGGCATTTCAAAGGGATCAAAGGCAGGGAGACTCTAGCTAGGGTGTGGGATGGAGGGTCTTTACCAGATTGTCCAGTTCTGGGTCATCGCTGAAGAAGGGTTTGTGCTCCTGCTCCTGCTGGTGGACAAAGTTCTCGATGTCCACATCAAAGCCGGCGGAGGTGATGCACTCAGAGCCCTGGGTGGCCTGTTCACATTTCTCAAACAGCAGCGTCAGGAGCGGGAAAAGAGGGTGCCTGCGGGGACATCGAGAGCTCACACACACGCACACACAGAGGCCATGCTGCTGGCCAGACTCACTTTCCCAGATCCCTGCCACTTCTTCTCCCAAGCTCTTGCTCCTTGGAAATGTCCCTGGTCCCAAGGGCAGACTAGATGGTAGCGGAGTTCAGTGTCCCAGGGCCCAGGGCCTCCAAAGGCTCCTAACTTTTCTCTTCCATCAAATAAGCTGGAGAGGTACGATGGGTCATAACCCTTCCCAGAAGAAGGTGTCCATATCTGGACCAGGAAGGAAATGTGAGAAGTGTCCAGAAGTCCTGGACATGAACATTGGTTGTAGGTGATACCCAAGCTAACACCCATAGAGCCATTTAGTTAAGAACGTTTACTCACGCATATTCCTTATAAGCCATCCATGTACCCTCACACCCCACACATGCACTCACTTACTATCCAGAACCAGCTGAAGGCAACGACACGTACACACACTTGTGTCCTTGCAAGTGTGTGCATAGGGTATGTGTATGAGCCCCAGTACTGGTCTACACAGGTCTGTCCAGTGACTTCTGGGAGACTCAGCTCAGACATCCCAATACATGTGTAACACCTCTCTACATTTTTCTGTCATTATACCCTTAGCAGAGCTGTGATAAAATAAATGATTATTTGCGTCCCTGTTTTCCTCCAAGACTGTCCCCATTTAATGATGTATTCCAAGTTCTTGCCATCTATGCTCATGGATGGCATTTGATAAATACTGGGTGAATGATTGAACGAACCCATGATTGAGGAATGTGTGTATCTATGACGTATGTACACGAGCTGAAGTGCCTACCTAATGGCTCTGTGGGTCTTAGTTTAGAGATGACCAACCCCTGGAAGCTTCCCTGACTTCCCAACCCCAACTACATCAACAGTCTCCAAACTGTTTATTTTATCGTCTGCCGTCCTCACTTGGAATCTGAGCAGGAATAAATCTGAGCAGGTGTTATAAATTATCCCACCACTGAATATCCAGCAGAAGTAAGTGGGTCTCCATAAATATTTGCTGAATACATGTGTCACAGGTATGCACACTTACTTTGCACGCATAGGTGTCTATCATGTTTACTTTTGCAGCATGCATGCATGTGTGTGGCTGGGCTGTTGATCTGAGATCTTGGAAAGACCCATTCCCTTCCCTTGAGATCCATACATCCCTCTCCGCTGTTTCCTCTGATTCCTAGACCATAAAACTGAGCTCCTTTCTTTTTGATAAAATCCTGCTTCCTGGGAGAGGAGGAGGACCATGTGTTGGACCTGACCCACAGGGCCTCTACCAGGGGGACGCTCTCACCAGCTCCGCCCAGCAGCGCTTCCCACAGCGATGGAGATGTCGTCCAACCTGATAACCACGAGTCACACGAGGCCAAGGAACACTTGAAATATGACTACTGGAATCAAGATGCTGGATTTTTAATGTTATTGAATTTTAATTAATTTAAATGGAAATGGCCACATGCGGCTGGTGGCCACCGTATTGGAGAACACAGGAAGCGAGGAAAAGGAAAACAGAACACATTTTTTTCCCTTTCAGCCCTGGAAACCCTGAGAGAACTGAACACGCAGACTACTCTGCACAGAGTTTGTGGGTGGGAAGGGGAACCCCTAGGTACCCGTCCCATTCTGGAACTCTAGCAATTCTGGGCACAGAGACGAGCAGTGCTTGGCCCCCCTCACACTCATATCCACACTTCAAGCATCTTTCTACTCAGGCTCAGGGTGGTGGAGGGTGGCAGGAGATAAATTCCTGCCTCATATGAGCTGCCAGGCTTGGCAGAGTCGGTCCTGGATGCACTTCCTTGACCCTCGCTCTGGGGGCTGATGGAAAACCCCTGCACCCCAAGGCAGCAGGAAAGAGGGGCAGTATGTAAGGGTTGCTTGTCCACAGCACCAAAGTACCAGCGTATCTGTTGGGCCCTGGTAGAAAGCTGGCAGGGAAAACAATGGGGGACGTCAGCACCCAGCTGAAGACAAAGAGCGCACCAGGTGAAGGGGTTAAACTCCAGTCTAAGTCTTCATTTGCAGCCACTAATACTGCAGCATATTATAGTCTAATCTGGCCTGATCCCAGTTTAATGCAAGCTTCTCCTGGCCCTGAGTGGAATACCAAAGAAAGCCTCAGTGGCTGTAATTTAAGCAGAGCCCGGCAGTGCTTTAGCTGAGGGCCATGAAACGCAAATTTCAGATGGTGTTATGAATTATTGCGCCTTATGAACCTTCCTACTCTCAACAGATGCCTGCTGCCATTTAAACAGCCACTAGATCAATTAGGAATGAAAGGCACAAATCGACTCAGTACAAGGGCACTAAATTACCAGGAACTAATAATCCGCAGCATCGTGCCATGTGGCAGGGGTGCAGCCCCCGCCCCGACCTGCTGCGGCCACGTGGTCACCACACGTCCCTTTCTTGCTGGCTGGAGGGAGGGTGGGCAGCTCCTGAGTGGAAAGGTGAGAGGATGTGCATGTGTGTGTGTGTACATATGTGTTCATGGGTGTGCGTGCACTGAGGTTGAATGCAGGCGGGCAAGGGTGCAAGGCTATGGGTGTATGCACACCTGGCGTTGTGTTTATTCTGTGATGCACAGAAGGCTGCATGTGTGCAACTGTGGGGCAGATTTGTGTACCACGAACACGGTATACGCATGCACTGCGTTGTCTGTAGGGACCATGGATGTGGGGTTGTGTACTCTGTATATACGGCATGAGTAGCAGGTGGGAGGGGCAAGTGGGGTCCTTGTGACTGATTCCCAGCACTGGGAGTGGGAGAAAGAGGGTGTCCTCTCTCTTCTGTTCCTGCCCTACAGGGAGGAGCAGTTTTTCTGAGAGTGGGTATGGAGGGCCTCGAAGAAGAGGTGACATTTAAGTTAACTCTTTACTGATGGGGGGTCATGCAAAGAGTGAGGGAAAGGCCTTTGGGGCAAGAGGGACAGCAAAGCCCCTGAGACGGGAGTGAGCTTGGCACGCTTCTGCACCCCAGTCTAGCTAAGTGTGGCTGAAGCCAGTGGGCAGGAGGGAAACAGAGGGGACGGGGTAGAAAAGGCAGCGGGAGTCAGATTGGGAGGTGCCCAGCAGGCAAGAGACAGCTGGGCTCAGGGGGCTGGGGCATTGTACACGCTGGGAACAATGTGTATTTCTTGTGCAGAGTCACAGCGTGGGTTCATTTTCACAAGCCTCCTTCACTTCCTGTCAGATGTCCCCAGAACAGGTATGCATGAGATATATGAGGTTCACAACCAGGGTTGTGTGTGTGTGTGTGTGTGTGTGTGTGTGTGTGTAGGAGCAGCCTGGAGCCTCACACACTTGCTAGGTAAGTGGTTTACCATTGAGTGATGCCCCTGGCCCCTCTGGGTTGTTTTCCATGTCTTGTGCTATCTCTTGGAGACAAGAACTTGCCACCTGTCCCTCAGGTTAATAAAGGGTCCATGGAGCACAGGATGGACCACATGGAGATGGCGGGTCCACCTCCCGCCAGTCCTTCCCACCTGGGCAGCAGGCACTTTGGGCAGGAGGGCGGTGAGCAGTGCTGGCTGTTGCACCCCGACCCTCTTTTCTCATACTCTGCCCTCCCCAGGCTCCAGAGTTGCTTCCTCCTGCTGACCCAGCAGCCCTGTCTGCCACTCTGATCTCAGAGGGCGTCTGAGCTTATCCACAGCTTCTCTCATGAACCATGCCCACTGGTCCTGTCCTCCTGGATTGCTGAATGCACCCCGGCTGCTTCCTGCTTACCTGCCACCTCACACACAGGGACTGCTAAGTCAAGGTCCTCCCCCCAGCATACAGACCTGGCTGGGGGAGGGGACCCGGGGGTGCTCCCCCTCTGTGGTTATGGGAGAGTCACCTGCCACTTCCTCAGCTACCCATTCTGTCCTTGCCTAGGGGCTGACCCATATTTTCTAAGCTACCCTCTAACATCTCCAGATGAGCCGGAAAACAGGCTTGCAGGGACCCCTGGGGGCTGTTTCCGGCAGCCTGGGCTGCAGGTATGGGACCATCCTGAACAAGGCAGGGTCTATGAGAGCTGGGTTTGGAATTACCTGAGCCAGGAAAGGCTCTTCCTGAAATGAGGATAGGATAGGGAGAAGGATTTCCTCTTAGACATGGGCACTTGGCCTTCCAGAGCCTCAGTTTACCTATATATTACTGGGAGTTGAGATCAGGGTTTTATGCATGCTAGGCAAGCGTTCTTCCCCTGAGTCACATGTTCAGCCACAGAACATGTTTGTTTGTTTGTTTGTTTTTCTTCCTGGGGACTGAACTCAGGGACACTCTACCATTGAGCTACATCCCAAGTCATTTTTAGGTTGAGATAGAGTCTTGCTAAATTGCCCAAATGAGACACAAATGTGTGATTGTCCTGCCTCAGCCTCCCTCAACCTTGGGATTTTACGCATGTGCCACCATGCCAGGCTAAACATGGGTTTTAAGGAGGTCCTCTCCCACTGCCCAGGTCCCTTCCACTGTGGCAACCAGAAGCAGGTATGTGGAGACTCAATCCCCAGCGCCCAGAAGAGGACGAACAAGATGTGAGAGATGCCCATTGGACTTGATTTCCAAAGAGCTAAGGACATTTGACCTCCATGTGAGCAGCTCACCTTCTCCTCCCAGGTCCCTTCCCCGCCTGGTCCCCCCAGGCTTCCTCCCCCGTGTCCGCCCCCTCCACCCCAATCTCTTTTAAGCCGTTCAAAATTTGGAGGAAATAAATCTCACTGCACTAATTCAGTGAGAGTTTGAGCCTCGTCAGTGCAGAACAAATAAAAGGAGTGAACTGGCATGACATTTTACTGCAGAGAGAGGTCGTTTCCAGCCACTAATAAAAAGGATTTGACACAGACTAATAAAGAGAAATGAATTTCTCTAATGGCCTAATTTAGCACATTCAGCACTGTGCCTCCGCCCGGTGCTGGGAGCAGACAGAGGCAGGAGGGAGGGAGATGCAGAGATACAGACGAGGCTCAGCTCAGGGAGAGGGGCAGGAGAGACGATCTCAAATAACGTTTTATTATTTCCTTTTTCTTTTCTGAGTTCCCCACCCTCACCTCTCCCCAGGAGCATCCAACTAAAATCAAGCTCAAGATATGCAGTTCCCGTTAACGATCCAAAGAAATAAAGAAGCCCTCTCCGTAGAATTGCAGCCTTGTGCTAGCTTAAGAAGGTGATTAAACCGGATGTGTTGATTTCTACAGGGCTTTGAGTCATCGTTTGGTTTAATTACTTCTGACATTTTTGCCTTCTCGTTTGCTGTATCACCCAAATCTGCTGGTCTGGAATGCCCAGTGTGGGGCCAAGGTGTGTGGGGCCGTCCCCCAGGAAAGCAGATTCAAGACAGGACAGGATGTGGGCTGAAACCCTTCACAGAGGTCCCAACATCCTCTCTCTAAGCAACAGACAGGCTGGGACCCCACGATGAAGACTCTCCCTCAGTCAGGATCAGGAGATTTTTCCAGGTGCTGACCCCATCTCTGCTGAGGGTTCTGAGTGTACCCTTTGTGAAAATCATCCCTCTCTACCTCACGACAGCATCTTAGCACAAAGTGGGCTGGTGAGTGTCCGCAACATTTTCAAAGACCTTCTGGGGTGGAGATCAAAACTTCCCTGGGAATTTTTATACACTAGGTAACCGGAAGTCCCCCTGTGTAGCTCTGCTCGTGTCCTTTTGTCAAAAGGACTCCAGACAGTTGATACTTTTCCTACTTCCTTTCCTTCCTCCCTGGACAGCCTGGCTGTGTTTTGTTTTTAATTTAAAACATTTCTTCCTGCTTATGGAGGAGTAGAAACAGTGACGAACAAAAAACAAGACAGAATGCAAAAATACAGAGCTTTGGAGAAGCTAAGATAGAAAAAATAAGAGAACCAGATAGAAGAGATGTGTGGTCAGAAACAGACTGAGGTGGGGGGTTTGAGGGGGGTCCCGGGCAGGGGAGACATTAGTGTTGAGCGCTCTTTCTGGGTGATAAACCTTCTGATTCACAGTCACGCCACTCTGTCCCTTTCGTCTCCTCCCTGGTGACCTTGGCAGGACTATAGACCTCAATTACGGGTCCAGCCAAGTGTGTGGCTGCCTGCCTGGGCTGTCCACCTCCTCTCCCTGAGACTGCCCTTGGAGCCCTCAGCTGCTCATGTGATGCCCCTCACAGCCCAGATCTGTCCTCCTGGCAGGTGGGCAGGGGGAGCCCCGGTGTCAGTGCCCATCCCCTCCAGAGGGCCTGGGGAAGTCAGAGTCTTCAGCCCTTCCCAGGTGGGACAAGGGTGGTGGCCCAGGAGGTGGAATGTGTGGTAGGAGACAGAGATTTCCGGGTGGAGATTTGCAGGGATGACCCAGTGGGAAGAGAGGC
Organism: Dolichotis patagonum; assembly: GCA_004027295.1. NCBI lineage: Eukaryota > Metazoa > Chordata > Mammalia > Rodentia > Caviidae > Dolichotis > Dolichotis patagonum. The sequence goes on along the minus strand of PVJX010001472.1, from coordinate 64,240 downwards.
CCAGTCAGGGTCAGTCTGCTCTGGAGGGCACTCGTCTGCCGGTGCTGAGGTGGGGCTTGTACTTTCCACGGACACAAAGTGGCTGTCAAACTGCCCGCCTTTCCAGACCTCTGTCCAGGCACCGGGGTTTTGATCCTTTATTTCTAATGTCCCAGGCCAGGGACCACTGGAATTACAGAACCAGGGCCAGTATCCTAGAACACCCTCCCCAGGACAGCCCCTCAGCCCGTCCTGGGCATCTTCCCCTGCTGGAAGGTCCGTGGGCGCCTGTGCTGTGGACTCTGGAGAACCTTCTCCTGGATGCTGAGGAGTTGAGCCAACACACCTGAGGAGGACACTCCAGGCTCATTACGATGGACCGTCAGCCTCTTTTTAGTATTGTCCTGGACAGGCTCCGCGGAGAGTGTGGAGGGGCAGCATGGTGTCCCTTGTGTTGTCACTGTTTTTTGAGACCAGGTCTCTCTGTATAGTTCAGGCCAGCCTTGAACTCACTATGTAGCCCCCAGGTTGGCCCTGAGTGCATGGAGATGTTGGGTGTTTTTGTTTTTTGTTTTTGTTTTTGTTTTGCGACTGGCTCTCACTATATAGTGCAGGCTGGATCACTCACAGTGATCCTCCTGCCTCAGCCTGCTGAGCATTGGCATTACAGGCACATGCTACCACATCCCAGCCACCTGCACTTCTTGTGCTATAACTTTGGCCTCTGATTGCCATACTTGTGCTCCAGCCATTCCTTTCTCCTGAACAACCCGTTTCTGCATCCCCTCACGTCCCTTCTAACCATCTCCAGAACACAGCCCCAAGTGCCATCGCTCTTAGACCCCGTGGATCTGTCCGAAAGAGAAACCACTGCCCCCTTCCGGCTGCCGCTGGAAATACTCGACTTCACACGCAATGTAGCGTGGGGAGCAGGGGGTTCCGAAACAAGCACTGATTTTGGAGACAGACGGCTGCGTGACTCTGGGCAGGTTGGGGACTCAGTTTCTTGCGTTCTCTGACAGGGATAACACTTCCCATGCAGGCCCTCATGAGGGTTAAATGCAGGGCAGGGAGCGTGCCTGGCACGCAGAAAGCTGCCGATTAATGCTTGCTGCAGTCCCTTGGAATGGTGTGTGGGCACTTTCTTTATTCAGGCAACAATGACACCATCCACTCCAGTGACTTTATCTTCCCATGTCCCCTGACTCATTTGGCTGAAAGAGGCGCCCATGCACCAATTCAAATAGAAGCCTAGAAATAGGGGAGAGGGGGAGTCCTTCCCATTTTTTAGAACTCAAAAACTTTATTTTCTTTTAACCAAAAACATCACTGTGAGTAAGGATTTAGTTTTATTTCTCTATGACACTTGTTACATTCGAGTAGCCACAGGTTTTTGTGCACAGATCTGTTTTCCTCACTACCTGCAGTTGGGGACCTCAGCTCATCTCTCTGAACCCCTCTGGCGAGGCACAGCATGAGGACAGAGCAGGGGTCAGTAAGGTTTGATGGAGCAGTGAATGAGAACGAATGAATGAATGCATAAGGCAAGCAAGGACTGTGGGAGTGCACGCTGGGAGACAGGATCCTCCAGTTCGTCCAGGCTTACAATCTCTCCATACTGGGGACCCAGATCAGACTGGCCACCTGGCAGCCTCTAGCCACAGTTGCAACAAAAGGACCTCCTCTCCTTTGGGGCCGAGCTGGAGGGTGTGTGTGGGGAGGGGTGGCAGGGCCTTAGAGGGAGGGCAGAAAGTGTGAAGCAAGGTGCCTGCCCACTGCTTCTCCTTGCCTCAGAGGCACCAGATGGAGAGAAGGGAGTGGGGGGGGGGGCAAGCCAGCAGCCCTGGTTGAGTATATTTTTACTTCAGGTGTGACGTTAAAACCATGCGGGTGTATTTTTAGTCCTGCCCAGTGGGCGGTATGATCGCCTGGGTTGCCTTGGAGAGGACTTCTTCGTGTTGCTAAATTGGAATTGCATCTGTTAGGGCTCCTGGGCTCCAGCCCAGCTCTCCTCCCCCAGGTGGGTGGACAGGTCCAATCCTGGCAAGTATGGGCAGGTTGCAGTCTGCTTCAGATCCCTCCCCTTCATTCACATGCACACACATGCGCACACGCACATGCACACGCACACCTCCGGCTACACTAAAAAAAGTCAACGTGAAATTTCAACATAGTGAATGTCAGGGCTGGTCCATGGACACAAAGGGCCCAACCCAAGACCCGTGGGGATCTCATGTCCACCCTCTTCCTGGTCAGGAGAGGTAGCAGGCAAGAAAGGGTACTATGGCTAAATAAGATGTCACCAGAGCTCCTATTAAGTCACCAGAAATTTATTTAGTCCAAAAAAGGAGTATCTTCCAGGGGAAGGGCTGGTATGGAGAGGGGAGCTCCATCACCTCAGTCACTGGCAAGGACAAAGCATATACCCACACACACTTGGTGACATCGTTAAGTTACAGAGCTCTAATATGTGTTGATTGTCTTAAATTATGCCCATTTTATTGAATAGAAAACTGACATGCTGTGTCAAAATATTTCACCAGGCGACTGAGTTGAGATATCAGTTTGGGGATACACACCCCAATCTTGCACTCACCCCTCTCTCATGTGCTACTTTGACTCATTACTGGAATCACTCTACAATCTTCACTTTTTCTCCAGTGTCCTGAAGTTCTGAGAGTCCTGTAGTTAAAGAACTGAATGGCCACGTCTACCCACTGAGCATCAAGACTGTTGCCAAGACAAGCACAGCTCTGCCTTGCTCGATGAGGGCTTAAGCACTGCACTTTGACAGATCTTTCATTTTCTCGTTTGATGCCTACCCTGTGAGGTGGGAACGCTTGTCTAAAGAGGATCAATGATTTGCCTAAGGGCAGAGTCAGGTCTCAGGCTGAGCCTTAGTTCATGTGCTTTCCACCTGACTGTGAGATGGACCAGGGCCTGGCCAAAGCAGAGAGCGGCCTTGTGGTTAAAAGAGGGGCACGCTGCCTTAGCCCAGCCCCGGCAACAGCGTTGGCCAGCGAGGGCCTCAAAGCCCCAGCTTGCTGTTTTACTCTTCGATCTCATGCCATCTCTACCAGCACAAGGCACAACTGCTGACAGTCAGGAGGCAGAGCCGTGGTAGCACTTCTCACAGAAACTGTACTACAGATGAAGCTGCCATTCATGGTGAGCGTGCCATGTGCCAAGTGCTGCCAGCTATTAGCACTGGTTATCGCATCTAAGTCTGATATAACCTGGTGAAGGTAAATGTCACCGGCCTCCAGGCCCCTGGATCTCTTATCTGTGAGGCTTGTCTTGGCAGGGTCCCTGGACCACTGGCCTCTGTCTAGCAGGAAGAGGCAGGACCCCGCACCCTGAGCACACCTGTTCCTGAGGGAGGCGGCCACGGCCTCTGGGCTTGCTAGGAGGTGTGGAGGCTGGGCTTGGGGTGGGGCATTCAGACCAGCAGCAAGGGCAGAGGACCAGTGCTCCTTGGTACCACAGGAAGCCTGACCATGGCTTCACTTTCCAGATGGTGATTCCAACAGGCTCACACCACTGCCACTGACTGTAGCCAGTGGCTGCGATGTTACCTCTGGTCCCAGTGAAGCCACTGCTCCACAAAGGGAAAGCCTGGGACAGCCCAGTCAAGAACGTTTGCCCAATGATGCCTAATGCTGCATGACCTGCAGCATCTGGGCCTGAATTTTCCACTGGCAATGGTTACACTTCTCTCACACCAGCTTGGGGCCACCACACCCAGTACATTCCAGGAGTGACCAAGGGCAGCCTAGGGGTCGCCTTGCTGGAGCCAGAAGGTTCTGTGGTCACAGGGCGATCGAGTTCCCTCAAAGACACTTCATCAGGAAGCACTGGTTCCCAGGGGTGGAGCAGCGGCAGCTAAGGAGGACGCACTCCAGGGGACTCAGCCTCCCATAGCCTGGGCCTAGGGCATTTCCTTCCCAGGATGTACCCCAGACCCCGGGAACAGTGAGCCGCCATTCTGTTGGGGTTCACTTCTCCCGGGAAAAGCAGTCAACTCTCCCACATTACACTGTGGGCAGCGGCTTTGGAGTCAATTCCACAAATATTTTTTTTTTTCCTGCAAACGTAGCATTTTATTTATTTATTTTCAAATCCATTTTATTTCAAGGAAAAAAAAAAAGAAGAAAAAACCCCTAAAACTAAATTTCAAAACATGTCAATCAGGGGCAACAATGGTACTTACACTGCACATTGTCATCCCCAAATCAGTCACCCAGAGCACAAGACATCTGCTTACAGTTGTCCTAACAGTACTAGCACAAATGATTCTCTTCAGTGAACTCAGCAAGATCAGTGGTACACACACACACACACACACACACACACGTACACACACACACACACACACATACACACACATGTACACACACACACACGTACACACACACACACATACACACACATGTACACACACACGTACACACACGTACACACACATGTACACATACACGTACACACACATGTACACACACACATACACACACAGGTACACACACGTACACACGTATGCTGTTATTCCACAGATACTGTTTTTGAGCTCTTCTGTGTCAAGTTTACATTACTTTCTAGGCCTATCTTTCCCCGTTTCCCGAATCCCTGTCACGGTTTAACACATTGCTTTACACATGGTGGACTCTAAGTGCTCAGGTGAATCACAGACTAAGACCACTAGCCTGGAACCCCCTTCCCATCCTCATCACCTCTGCCACTTACCAGCCCATCTCACTGAGCTCTGTTGCTTTTGTTTTCCCAAACTTCACATAGCAGCTAACACCCACAGCGTGCCTGCCAGCTGCCAGCTTGCTCATCAAAAATTTACCTGTATTACTGCAATTACTCCTTACGAAATCCTGATGAAGAGACAGCATTATATTTAGTATGATTTTATGGATGAGGAAACCGAGACACAGGAAGGTTTGGAGGATCCAGAGATGAACCAGGCAACCTAGGTCCAAAGGCTGTTTCTCTAACCCTAAATCCCACCTCCCAGAATGCACCAGACTGTCACACACCGAGCAGGTCAAAGTGACGCGTGCTGGATCCTCTGCTTATATCCCTAATGAGCATCGCTCTGGGTGCCAGTATTGTTTTGTATTATGCAACTTTATTCTGGATATTATTGTTTTCTTTTTTTTTTTTTTGTGATACCAGGGATCAAACTTGTGACCTCATGATTGCCAGGCAGGTGCTTAGGCCACTGAGCTAAATCCCCAGCCTTATTGTTTTCTTTTTGACAGCCGAGTGTACAGGCTCTAAGAGATTCACTTGCTCCAGGTGACAAAGCTGGTTATCACCAAGTTTATTTCTAGCACATTACTCTATCTCCCAGTGCCCCTGCACGGCCACTTGGCTGCATTCACACTCCCAGCTAAAGGACTGTCAAGGTCAAGTCTGAGGCTTTGGTGACCTTTAACAGGGGTCACCCAGGAGTGATCTGAACACTGCCCACTGCCCTACTCCGCCCCCTCTCCGGACAGGTGTGGTCCCGGTCTATAAGGCACAGGGTCAAGCGCAGGACAAGCAGGGCTTTAGAAATGTGCGTTTCTTTACTAACTAGAGCCGGACCTGAGCAGAGCTCTCAGGGGTAGGGCAGGCTTGAGCAGAAGCTCTGAGCACATAGTTTTTTGGGAGAGGAGACCTAGGTGTGTGGTAAGGAAATGCCAAGATTCCCAGAGCTGAGGAACTAACCAGGAGGTGGAAGGATGGTTTGCAGCCTCTAGAAAAGAGTTAGGGAGCCAGGAAAGGCCTGGAGACAATTTGGACAAGGTGGGGACACTGGAGTGAAGGTGGAGTTTGCTCAAGCAGATGGAAAGGGACAGCGCTGGGTAAAATCTTTGGAGGAGAAAATTCACTACCCCAGGTTCAGGTGGAAAATCCCAGCTACAGATACTTACAACACCTACTGGCTTAGCCACTGTTACAAGCATTAACTCATTAAAGGAGAACCTAACTCAGAATTAGAGTCAGACCAGACAAGACAGTGAGACCAAGAATGTGGATCATGGCCAAAGGTGGAAGTGATGCCATCCCAAAGGATCGGCATACAGGATGACTTTATCTGTTTAGAAATAAAAACTGTGCACCTGTGACTCGGCTCCTTGTCTGGGGTTTGTATGGGAAGTTGGTGTGAATTGGTGGCACACATCTCTGTCTAACTGGGTCCAGCAGCACACAGTGGTGGTTTGGAAGGGGCCATGGTAGGAGCATTTACACCATGGAAATTGGCAAATGCTACGAATCAGAGCCCCTCCCCCTGCTCCCTAGCGCCATTTGCTAGCACATCAATCTAGAACCATGGAATTTTTGTGAGGTGCTGCTTACCCTATGCAAGGAATCCAGTCAACAAGCCCTTCCGCATCTACTTCATCTGAGCCTCTAAGACAACTGTAAGGTCCTGAGGACAAAACACTGAGCAAGACGTGGGCCCTGTCATCCTACAGTTAACAGTCTAGCGATGCTGAGTGAGGCAGCCAGAAACACTGTCAACAATGCAATGAATTCAAGTGTGGGTGTCGTCATAAAGGAGAAAGACTGGGTACAAAGCTGTCTCCCGGCTCCCTCTCATCCTGCAGCTAGGTTCTCCAGCATTTTTAATTGAGAAGCAAAGTACAACTGCCCTGGCTATTTTCTCATCACTCACGCCTCCAGCCCGGCGTTTCCTTATCAGTAAACAGGTAACTTCTTCAGCACAGCCAGGCGGGCCACGTCCCTTCCCAGGCTCAGGAGAGGTTTTCGCCACAGGGGAGACAGCCAATACCTCCAATACTCGGCAGAGCTGGCTCACAAAGCTGCCCTCCTCCCCCACTCGCACCTGGCCAGCCTCACTCCCTGCCACTCTTCTGCTCCCCAGGACATCGCAGTTTCCATGGGAACCCACTCACTTCAAAGGGGAACGGAGAGACTGGAGGGGAGGAGGGAGAACGGAAAGCTGGATTAACCTCACCCTCCTGGCCCTGTTTCTGCGCAGCCAGCAGCCTAATCCCCAGGTCTCAGACAGCACCTGACACCTGACCATCGCTGGGCATCTTGGGTGTTGGGGTGTGGGGTGTTGTGGTCCTCCTGTAGTTTGAACTTCTTGGGGAGAAAATGTCAGAGTGGTGTGGGGGCTGGGCAAGGAGTTAACGAGCTGGGTCCAAACCGACAGCTCACCCCCAACCTCCTCGCCTCCCCTCCACGGACCCCCTCTCATCCTTGCTCCTGGGCCACAAACACAATTAGCCGGGATGTGCATCCAATCATGGGATCTGCGTGGATTAGACTGCAATCATTAATCTGAGCGGGAGCTCCTGGTTGCCTTGCTGATTAGCCCAGATGATGCTCTGGTATGATCCAATTAAAGACAGGCTCTGCCCCCGCCGCTACCCCCAGCTTCCATATCAGAAAGGAACCAATACATTTCATTAACACGTCCTCATACACAAATAAAACCTCAGCTACAGGCAAGCTCCCTCCCCTTTGTCACACTGCCCTTCTGCCTTGCGGCAGGGACAGGGAGGTGCCTGATCCACCCACCTTCCTCTGTGGCTCCCGGAGGGGCCCTGTGATGGGGGCTTCCAAAGTCAGTGCTGAGACACTAATCTGAATGGAAAGGGCCTTGTTACATTTATTGACATGAAATGCAGACTCCCTGATGTGCTTTGGAGCAACCAGGGATGCCCCAGGCAGACAAATCTAATTAAAATTACCTGACCCCACAGGAGGTCAGTTATCCCAGCAGTGGCTGAAGGGAGGGCAGCTGGTACTAATGGGAGAGGTGTGGTTGTGGGGAACAACCCTGGGGCATGGGCCAGGACACAGGACTGGAGGGCTGGGGAGCCTGGCATGGTGTAGATACATCAGCTCCAGCCAGTTTGTGAGCCATGAGCCATGCCAGCCAGGCATATTTGCCTGGGAGTCCCTCCATGGCAACAGGAACGGAGGCCACACACAGACTCTGAGTAAGTGCTAAGGTCTGTGGTATGGTCATCGGCCCCTTGGGAGAGGGTAAACTCAGGAGTGAAAGTTGAGCAAGAAAAGTGTGGTGGAAAAGGTCTGAGCCATTTTTCAAGGGATATTAGGGTGGATGGCTTCCAGAGGCTGGTGATCCACCTTTTCTGCAGCTGCCTGGGTGGAATATGAGCCCAGGGTTTTGGGGAGGACCCTGAAGTCCATGGATCCCACTGGTAGGACCAAGGAAGCCATTTGCTTCCTGTCAGATGCAGTGCCAGGTGCTTAACGGGCTGTTTGGATAATGCTTATCCAATCTGCTGCTTTTCTACGATGAAACTGAAGCTCAGAGAGACAAGTGCTCAGCGGAAGCAGGACTCAGGACTAGGTTTCCAGAAACTTTCAGGTGGTCTCTACGGAGCAGTGATGGCGAACCTTTTAGAGTTTTCAATGATACAAACAGCCTGCTGTGACACGTTTGCCATAGGTTCACCCCCAGTGCTATGAAACCTACCATAATCTATGCTCGCTACTGGTCCCCCCTCCTGGATCCTGGATCAGTCAAGTACACATAGGGGTCACCTGAGACCTTGTAAAAGTGCAGATCAAGACCCCTGAATTCTGAGTGGACCCTGAGATTCTGTTGTTTGTTGTTTTGTGGGTTTTTGTTGTTTGTTTTTGTTTGTTTGTTGTTTGTACTGGGGATCGAACTCACTCATGACCTTGTGCTTGCCAGACAGGTGCTTGTGGAGATTCTGTATTTGTAATCAGTTCCCACATGCTGCCAGTCCCTGCGTATCCTTTGAGTAACAACAATCTAAGAATCACGAGCATATATGCAAGTTGTAAGCCACTGGGCAGGTTTCAGAGGCTCCTTTGCTCTCCTCTTTCTCCTTAGGCTCCTTGCAAAAGGCAAAAGCCCAGCATACCCAGGTTAACTTTCAGGTGACTGTTCAGCCTCATTCATCACCTTACCCTGCCCCTAGCTCCTCTGACCACTGACCTTTCCCAGATACACCGGGTTCTCTTCTGCCCATTTTCCCACCTGGCAGGGTCTCAGCCTGTTAGACCAAGACTCAAATACTGTCTCCTCTGTGAAGTCTGCCCTTTTGGTCAGACTAACAGCATTGTTTCTTATTTGCATATCTATTGGACACTGGAGACAAAGGGAAGGGTCCATGATTTCCTTCCTATCTTACCATCTTTCCTAGGAGCCAAGCACAGTGAGTGCAATATTAATAATAAGGGTCAACAGAATAGTGTAAGGGAGGGAAGGGAGAGAGGACAGGAGGACATGTCCGACACTGGAGGAGGCTGGCTTGCCCTCCCTGAAATTATGCCTGACAGATACAGAAACCAGAGCCTGGAATTCTTTGGGGTCCAAGGAAGAGCTTGTACCTGCAGGCAGCTGGGCCTGGCCCATGCATTCATGGGGAGGAGACCAGGCTCTGTGTTTTATCCTTCCTGGGAGTGCCAGGGTCCCTGGAACAAGTCACTGCTCTAGATTTCCCAACTGTTGGTATTAGAGGTATTCAGCTCCTCTGAGTAACTAAAAACAATGCCAATGATAATGATAATAGCAACAATAATTACCACAATTACTGTAAAAACATTGCCACTAGGGGGTGAGGGAGGGTTAGCCAGGGATCCATTTCCTATTCTTCTGTCTTGGGTATATCACACCATGTGCTACTGGCATTTGATACAATATATACTCAGCCAGGGTAAGCTGCACTTGCTGATGATGCCCGGGAACCTCTAACTCACAGAAGCAAAGGTGAACAAGGGTCCAGCCTTGATACTGAGTGCTGATGTGGGCAGCAGATCTGCTAAGTGGGGGCTCCCCATACATACAGGATGACTACAATTCCTGCTGGAGTCTTATTCAGGCCTGTTCTCAGATGACCACATCTTCTTCTCCAACTACATGCATCGAACTAGAGATCATCGAGGCCAACAGACATTTCCCTCTCTGACATTTCCCACGTACCTCTCTGCAACATTCAGGACCCAGCCCTAGGTGCATGGGGCAGAGGCAGAACAAGAGGAACAAGCTGCCATCCTGGGAGAGGGCAGGGGGACTTACACAGTCACACGCAACACCGATTGCTAAAGCACAGACTACTATGGATCAAAATGTGGTCCAACAACCAGCTCATCAGATTCACCTGGAATGCTTTAAAAAAAAAATCATAGCCTTCCTGTAGTTTGACCTACTGAATTAGCATCTCTGAACATGGAGCTCGGGACTTTAAAAAGCTCCCCCTGTGGTTTGCACGCACGTGAAGTTTGTGTACTGACAAGTCCTGGGTAGTTCAATCAGATGTCTGATACTCTGGTGGGCTTGCTGGAGTGAAGGCAGCAATGGGAGGGAGGATAAGGACAGAGTCTCGGAGCAGCTGCTTTGGGCTGAGCTGAGGGTTCGTCTCCCTACCTGAGATGGGAGGGAGTCCTCATGGGAGAAACTGCCCAGGCCTTCATATTCACCCCTCACTGGTCACTAGTCACTTCCAACAGCCCACATCGTGCAGTGGGGATTTCTGGGTTGACTTGAGAGAGCAAGGTAGGCTAAGAGCTGCTGTTGGCCATGTCGCTGACACCCACCCTTCTGCCCTGTCCATCTCACAAGGCTGAGGCTGGGCCCAAGGTTCGCTGGGGCCTCTGAATGGAGTGGAGGGGCTCCTACCTGTACACAGCTCTCTTGTCAGCTTCCAGCTGGGCCTGAGGGTCAATGGGGGCACTGGGCACAGGGGTGCTGGCGCTAGCTGATGATGCGGAGATGTGAACAGCCTGGGCCTTGGAGGGAGGCTGGGCAGTGGCCGTCATCTGCAGAGAGAAGAAAGAAGAGGTGGCAGCTTATCGTGGCAGGCTCCCGAGTCAAGGGTGAAGCTGATGGTGTTCTGGGAAAAAGAGGCTGTGAGCAAGAAAATATCTGCAGTACACGATAAGCATCCATTTGTCCATGGGGCACCATGGAAAGAAAGCAAGCCTTTCTCCCAAGAATGTTTTAGAAAACAATTTAGAGCCCCTCCATCCCAGGTGATGTCCAGAACACTTCCAGAGAGACGATTCTTAATGTGGTGACCTTACCCCAGAAGTAGAAAAAAATACAATGAGCCATTTAAATTATGCTTATGAATCTCTTGGATGCTAGTAAGTTTGATTTGATGACTCCAGAGAGCAGGAACAAAAGTAGGATGGCTTTCCAAATCTGGTTCACCTGGCCATTTGACAATAAGATTTTAATGAACAGTGGGCAGATTCTTCTTCTTGGACAGAACAGATATTTAGAGAAGTGATGTTCATCCTATATTATGGGTTTTTGAAGATGTCCTGAGGCTTTCAATTTTGTGTCAACCAGAGCAACTCTTTTTAATATTATATATTGGACTTTCTGTTTAAGGTTTCGTTGAAAGAAATGGTTCAGTAGCTTTAAAAGTTTTGAAAACCACGGTTATGGAATTTAATGCTTTTACATTTCCTTCAGTCACATAGATCCCTGGAAGGGTGAATGGTGACATTCTTCCCGTTCTCTCACATCAACCTGTCCCTAGCATCCTGATAGCTCTTATCACGCTGCACTGTTGGCCTAAATGTAGTTGTCTGTCTCCCGCTTGAAGGCCTTGTTCACCCGCTATCCCCAGCACCCAGCTGGGCATGCTTAATAAAAATGATTGATGCTTAGTAAATATATTTGTGGAGAAAATGAGTGACTGAGTAGATGGATGGATATACCTTGAAGGGATCCGATATTTTACTGCTAGGATGCTCATAATAGGATCTAGGTCCCTGCCTTCTGGATAAAAATAAAAATTGTATTTCTGTGAGTACAAGCACATCGTTGTTGGTGTGTATATCCCCATGAAAGCTGGAGAGTGTACGTGTCTCGTTCTCTTCACTTATGTCTGCTCAGATGCCTCTCCTTCAGAGTAAAATCTAGCTGCTCTGCCTCTAGCTTAAGTTTTCTGCAATGCTCATACCGTAACCATATATATCCATTTGCCTATTTTTTCCCCACTTCTAACTAAAACTTAAGCTTAAGGTGGTCTTATAACAGTTATATTCCTATGGCTCAAGATAATCCGGCATGAGTTGGTGTTAAGTAAACATTTGTTGAATCAATGAATTAATAAGGAATGAAGGCTGATGAACGAAGCTGAGAGCAAAGAAAGAAACATCTGGCCTTCCTGTAGCATGTCGCTTTTGTTAGGGTTCCTCCTTGTCATTGAGTTGGGGGCACCCCCAGGTCCAATGTGTGCGAGGCACGGTGGAACGTCATGGTACCTTGCATCCACCAGGCCATTGCCTTTAAACTTGGGTGAACCCCTTAACTTTCCTAAGCTCCTATTTTTTTTAATCAGGAAGCAAACTGGTGGCCTTTTAAGATTCATGAATATAAGAAAAATGTATAAGACAGAAGCACGGAACATGCCTATAACCCCAGCTCTCAGGAGGCTGAGGCCAGAGTTCCAAGTCTGAGAACCTCCCGGGCTACTCAGGGGGACTCCGTACCAAAGAAACCCAAAACCGAGATAGAGAAACAAGGTGGATTCAGAAAAATGAGATTCTGGGCAGGCTGATCTGGGCCAGCCTCACTCACTCACCCGTGGACGCAATGGGCCTTTTCTTTGGGTGCTCTGTAAGGCCCACTACGTACCGCTATGTAAGGCTCTGTTGTAGGAAATACACTCACAGCGGTAGTGCCTGCTCCTGTGGAGCTCAATTCGTGTCTCTGACACGATTCCTCCCCAATAGATCAGGAAGACATGATGCAACTGATCTTGGAAAGCTGTCTCTCAGATATCCTTGTGGAAAACATGGATATAGGTGGCCCACTGGGCACTGGCCACATTAGAAAACCTCACCAAAGGGAGTAAGGTTAGAGGATAGGTGTCAGCTTGGGGGCAGTTTCTAGGAAAGTGCCACATGCTTTGTCCCTCGTCCTCTTCAACATTTTTTCACCAGTGACTTAGAGGATAGTTAAAGAAATGCTCCACAAATTTATGAATGACATGCAGCTGGGATCCAAAAGATCTTCACAGATTTTGGCAGTGTGCTAAACCTAATAAGATTAATGTTCACCTGGGAAGTTAAAACGGAACACATCTAGCATTGGGAAAAAAAAATCAATGTTAAGTGAAGAACAAGGGAGACACAGCTTAGTGGCAGTGTTGTAGTTGACAGCTAGCTCAATGTATGCAAAGTGTAGCGTCTGCCTAGAGATAAAACAACGTGAGAGAGAGAGAGAGAGAGAGAGAGAGAGAGAGAGCACGAGGGTAAATTAAACAGAAGCATGGCTCATAGGAAGAAGAATTTTCTGGCCCTGTCCTACTCTGATTAAGCAAGTATATGAAGACATGTTCAGAAAAGAGTTGACCAGGATGGTGGAGGAATTCTGTAGTGCCCCATATATGGACTATTTGAAAAAGCCTAAAACATGTAAGCAAGATTTGGGAGAAATGAAAGCCCCTTTTAATTATCCAAATGAGGGGAGTAGGTGGTATGACTTCTGGCCAAATTCCAAGCAATGAACTAAACTGATAACAAGGAGACAGTCTACATAACACCTTTCCGAGTCCTAGAATCTCCAAGGCTCAAACGTGCTGCTTGGAGAGGATGGAAACGTTAGCTAGGTGGCCAGGTTAGGTGACATCTTAAGTCCTCTCCAATACCGACAGGCTAGGATACAAACAGGGTGCTTTAACCATCACCGACCATAGCGTCAGGTTGGCAGGAGGCTCGGATTAGGTGATGTACATAAAAGCGCTTTGGAAACTGTTGCTCAGCATCAGATTTCCAGAATGTGCTCCTGCCATAAAGCAAGGCACAGCCATGTCCTCACAGTTCATTTGCAGATGAAATGTCAGGGGGCTGGCATGCTCTGCCATACCCACTAAACATATTTCCTCATGTCCTTGAAGGATCGGCAGGGGCTTCCACTAAGATGAGCCTCTGAAACACAGAGGGATGTGGGGGTCGCTCCCTGTCTTTCTCCTGGCCCTTCCAGAGAGGACCTCGGGGACAGGTGCAGAAGAGCCTGCTGGCCTACAGAAGAATGTAAGGTAATAAAAGTGTAAAGCAAAAGGGGTCCCTGGCATGCACCCCAAGCGGCCCAGCTAGAGGCTGTTACTTGAGGGAGGAAGGGAGAGGGGAGCAGAGCTGGACTGAGGGGGATGATGACTCAGACTTATGTAGCTCATGGGGACCAGTTCAGCAAACTCTGCATTTCTTCCAGATTTGAGGATGAATGTTTATCTCCAAATAGATTTCTTTTTCTAGCCAGAGACCTCCGTTTCCCAAGAATTGGAGCTGAAAGGACCTGCAGCTGTCCTGAGGGGGTGGGTGCTGCTGCAGGGGGATGGAGGTAACCTGAGGTAAGTTTTGGAGGAGCATAGCCTTAAACAGAGTTGCAAAGACCTGGGTGGACCAGGGCACCTGGGTCCAGGTCCAGGCCCTGGGTGGAGCTGCCTTGTCATGGCCTGTGAAAGCCAATTGTTGAAATGTTCAGGAATTTTGTAAGTTGGTTTATATCACATGGACGTCTCAATCGGCCATGGTAGGAGCAAGGAAATTAGCAATTGTACAAATCTGGGCGTACCTCTGCCCTGTCCAACCCTCCACTAGGAAAACAGCTAGTTATTTATTAGTGCGTCACTATTTCAGGGGTTATCCCCGAGTCACTTCCTTCTAGTCTCCTCAGTGTGACACAGGAAGAAACTAACCTCACCCTTGGTCTGTGAGGCCACTTGGAACATTCCAGAACTGACCATCCTGGGCTCTGCACTTTCTCTAAGGAGATCTCAGAGTACTGTGGAGGTCCTGTTTTGGTGGTTCACTGGGGACAGGCTGGGAGGACAGCACTCTGCAAGAATGTTCCTTTTCAGGCAGGGGAAGCTAAGATGTAGGGGGGATTGGCAGAGTTGAGCAATGTCCTGAGAGCCAATGAGGGGACTCAGAAAAGCCTCACAGAGTGGAAGCAGCTGGGGAGCAGGCCCAGGGTTTGATGCTCCTTTGCTGATTTTTAGTACACATTTTGGGGCAAGTTACTTGACCTCTTCAGTTTCCTAATCTGTAGAAACAAGGAGGTGATACCTCTTCAAGGGGTTGAACTAGTGACCAGTGGACGGGGCAGTGACAGCCTGCCCCTGTGAGCCACGGTTCTGTGGTTTCCTCTCTCCCCTTGGCCTTGGGTCCTTCCTGAAGCTAAGATCCTGGGCCAGTACCTCCACTGGTTTTCTTGCTTGGATACTAAAACCACTGGGTGTCTCTCTGTCATTTAGCTACAGTCAGCCCTCCCTGAAGCCTAGAGCTAAAGGGGTCTGCCAAAGTTCTTGTTTTGTGACATCTTGCAATGAAGTTCTCTGTCCCTTCATCCTATTAGGAGTGTGGCAAGTTGGGAGTTGTAGGATGTATGGTAGGCACGCAATGGTCTGGGGGGCTGGACAGCCCAGTCTATCCAAATGATACTCCCTGGGAGGTATAGGAGGGGGGCAGGAAGTAGCCCCTGGATGTCTCTGCAGTCCCCCTAACTGGTACTTGAATGACCTTCAAGATGCCTCTTCTGTCAAGAATCATTCTTTTCCAGCTGTGCAGGAGACGGCCCCTTAGCTTCTGACCAGGGGTATGATGCTGTGATGGGTTTCCAGGTCTAACTGTAAGCCTGTGCAAAAACGCAGCATTGTCCCATCTTACAGACAAGAGGCCAAGCCCCTGGAGGTGAAGAAACTGCTAGTGACCACAGACAGCCATGTGAAGTAGGAGTAAGCAGAGAGGGCTATGTGAATTGGTGCATTTAATTACTTTTCTTTGAAGAGAAGAATGGAAAGACCTCCACCTCCAGTGAAGGGGGGGGGGAGGAGGAGAAGGGAGGCTAGAATCCGAATGAACCTTCACTTCCTGGCACACACCTCTGAGTCTCCAGTCAGTTTACCTCATCCTCAATGCAAATCCCAGCTTCTTTGTCCCCCAGTGACCTCACACAGAGTTCAAGGCAGTTCCCTCGACGATAATTGTGCTCCAAACATCCTTCCATGTGGAACCCAGGCAGGAAGGCATGGAGAGTTTATTCATCAAAGGTGAGTCCTGGAGACCCAGGGATGAAGAAGGAAGCTGACCTTGAGGAGCTTCGAGCCTTCCGGTGGCAGGCCCTGAAAGGTGGCCACTCAAAATCAAGTGACTCGTGGCTTGCATGAGGTGGGAGCAGATGGCTCAGAATGCGGGGCGGGGGGCAACATGACTGTCTTTCTAGCATCCAAGGGAGGCAGTTTGCATGGGTGAGAGTGGGGGTGTGGACATCAGATCAAACTGATTTCAAGCCCCAGCCTTGAGGGCAGGGACCAGGTCTTGTCCCCATACTGTTGCAGCCGAGACGGCCCTCCCAGCAGACATTACCTTTCTAGCTATCCACTTATCTTCTGAATGCTTCAGGCTGTGATGGAGAAGGTTACAGTCCCCGACACACTCCGATGGAAGCAGTGAGTGTCCTCCCTAGAGCTGGATTCAGATTTGACTCTGTCTCTGCCAGTGTGATTTGGGCAAATTATACAACTTTTCCGATCCAGGGTTTTTATCTATCACGTAGGATTAATTCTATCTAAGGAGGGTTTGTTAGAATAAGGTGCGCATGGCAAGCAGTTGGCACTTACTAGATGCGCTGTGAATGTTAGGAACCCTTAGCATGATCCACTCGGGCTGCAGCCCCAGTCCTGGGGTTCCACCCATGTGAGAGTGGGAACCTGGTCTACCTCGCTCCTGGGGGAGTGGGGACTTAGGGCAGGGAAGAGGGCCGCGTGTGGTGGAAACAGACATCGCTGATCACTACTGTCACCTCGGATAAGTGACTCTGTTCCTCTGGGCCTCAGTTTACCTATAAGGTGAAAATGAAAGTAATAATATATATGCCCAGGGCAACCATAGATGAGATGGGAGAGAACACTACGAACAGTAGATGCTAAATAAACTTTGGTTTTGGTTTCTAGTCCTTGTTTTTCTTGTGCTGGAAATGGAACCTAGCGCCTTGATGCTAGGCAAGCTCTCTACCACAGAGCCACACCCTCAGCCCCTAGGATACTCTTTTTTCTGTTGTGTACTGGAGACTGAATCCAGGCCCTTTGTACTGAGCTACATCTTCATTCTTATTTTTAAATTTTGAGACAGGATCTCACTAAGTCACTAAGTTGCCCAGGGTGGGCTTGAATTTGTGATCCTCCTGTCTCAGCCTCCCAAAGGGCTGGGGATACAAGCTTATGCTCCTACACGCCGCTTCTCTAAGCACTTTTAAATCTTTCTTTAGTTAGTCTTCAGCTGTGGAACCAAACCCAACCCTCATCAGACCCTGCCTTGCAGGTCCAGCTCCACCCACACCTCACAGATGTGTTCTGTGACTGCTATAGCCAAATACTTCATGCAAGCCTTTTGTAGAGACACCTCACCTGTGCCCTTTCCACACAGACGGTCCCCTTAGGGCGATGTCCCCTGCACACATGGGGCAGAGTGTGAGCCAGCTGACCCAGGGGTGGGGCGCCGCAGAGGCTCCTCCCACCGGGGGGGCGGGGTTAAGGCTCCAGCCAGTAGCTGGAGCCTCCTCCTGGCGCTGGGGCAACCTTTCCCCAGATCAGTTTCCTGGCAACTAAGACAGTCCACGGACCTGGGAGGAGGTCCTTGAAGCCACTGGGCAGATACCAGGTGGGAGGCAGCAGCAGGCACAGCCAGGGCTGGGAATGCTGCGGGTCCGAGCCTGTTTATCAATCGGATCCGCTGCAAGAGGGGATACACCCTGCCCCTTCTTTGGCACCCCACCAGCCTCCACTGCGTCAGGCCTCCCCAACACACGCGACGACAGCTCACATCTTCACGCCTCATACCTACACCCACTGCTGCAGGAAGTGTCCTCATTTGCCCTCCCAAAAGCTGGAGCCCGACTGTCCCAAGAAGGCTTTCTGGTTCTTCACAGCTCGGAGGCCCAGGCAGCCCTGGCCCCTGACTCATCTGTATCCTTGTCTAAACACCTGGGACACTTCGGGGCCCTCTGTCTGTCTGCATGGCACGTTTTCCTGGCTCCTGTATCTTGTTCTGGCATGTCTGTTAAATGACTAAATAATGGACTGCAAGAGGGAATTAATGACTGATAAGTTAATGAGGTAAAGAGGAAAGAAGCAAAAGAGGGAGTCTTAAAGTATCCCCAACCCCATCAGCACCAGGAGGAGGCTGGCAGCCTCACCGGGGCTCCTGGGACAGCAGGCCTCAGCCTCCGCAAGCCGTCCACACCAGATCACAGCTCCCACTGGACAGGCCTGCCTGACACAAGAGGGTGACTCAGTGGCACATGACAGAGGCCTCAACGACTCAGATGCACAAGGGTTTGGAGGTTCATCACGGTTCCTGGGCCTTGCTGCACGGCCCAGGGTGTCCCTGGGCTGAGTCTTGCCTTTCTCAGCTTCGTGCAGTTCTGGGAACTGACCGCTGCCCACCTTGCCCACCCATCCCCAAAGGGCCCTCTCTTTTGTCACATTTCCAACAGACCTAGGAGGGTCCAGGATGGGACCCTAGTGAACGGGCACTCTTCTGTTCTCACAGGGGCTGCCGGTGAGAAATGCATCCACTATGCCTATTGTGTTCCAAATCAGAAGTCTTTAAAGTTCAGCGCAGTCTGGGCCACTGGCGGTGTGTGCAAAGTGAAGGGCCAAGGCAGGGCGTGGCTCGTGAAGGTAGGAAATGCTGCTTCGCTCTTTGCAGCCACACTGTCACCAACCCAGAGAGGCAGGAAGGAAGAAGTCACTCTCATTTCCCAGGGCAGAATCTAAGGCCCCAAATGCACTGCAAACTCCGCTGGGCCAAGAACTCCGTGAGACCCCCAGGAAGCGCTATTTACTGAATGGAGGATCAAATGAAAGCAATGATGTGAAACCCAGCCATGGTGGTACATGCCTGTGACCCAACACCCTGGCTGATACAAGAGAATCACAGGTTCGAGCCTAGCCTGGGCAACTTCGTGAGATGCTGTCTCCAAATAAACAATAAAAATGAATGGGAATGCAGCTTAGAGTGAAGGACCTGGGTTCAGTCCCCGGTGCCACCACCAATGAATAAATAAACTAAAAACCACCACCACAACAAAAAAGATAGTGCTGAAATTACTTGCCTAAATTTATGTCATTCGTCGGCACAGGGGCTGGGGCCAGGCCTAGCGGTTCTGAATTTCAGCTGGGTCGAGTCACCCTGCTTTTCTCCGGACCACCAGCTCCCAGGGTAACAGCCTCCTGGGTCCCTACTCACCCAACCCCCTCCAGCTGGGCCACCCGAGCTGCTGGGAGATGGCACAAAGGGAAGGCCAGGCTGTGAAGTGCTCCGAGGATCACCTGTTCTCCAGTTTATTTTAGGCTTTGTATTCTTGAGCCATTGACTATTTTTGTGGCTGTCACAGCACTTGTCCTGCTTGGAGATGAGAAGGCAGACAATAAGATCTCTATGTTTTGGAAACTATCAGAATTCAGGTAGTGATTTCATTAAAGGAAACGTAGGCTATAGCATGAGTTCGCTTACAAGCCTCGAACTCCTGGGACAGGCCACTGTCCCTACAGAGGGGACAGAGAGGCCTTGAGGGTGGACCTGGAGATTGTTAACACCTTTAAATTAAGCAGTGAACAATCTGGGTCTGGAGTGAGCCGGAGTCTAGGGTTCCGTCCAGTTTAAAGACATGGGTGGCCCAAGCATTCAGGGAGGGGGTTACCACACACAAAGGGAAGAAAGGCCAGCAGAAAATAAAAAAGAGCAGAGTCTGTTCTGATGAGTCAAAGCACAGGAAGGTGGGTCCCTCCACATGGTCCCTGGGGGCAGAGGGAGAGGTCAACCACAGCTACAGAAAAGGCTTAGGGGAACTTTCAAAGTGGCTGAATTAACTCTATTGCTGCAAAGCAAATGTCGTTTCACAGGCAGCCGAGCAGAGGGCCTGGCAAGGCAGGGGGCTCCAGGCAGGCCTTAAAGAGATGAGAAGAATATAAACGAGTGCGAAAACATCTGAACCCACTTCTGCCCGTCACAGCTGCCTGGCCTGGATGGAGGCCATTCACAGCCAGGGGCCCCAGCCACCCCCTCCTGCCTCCAGTTAATGAAAGCAGCACGGGGATCCTAATGACTGATCAAAGCCCAGCCAGCTTCCCGGGGATGGCACCCGGCCCTCCCGGAGTGGAAGCAGTGTGCAGATAGGGATGCCGGAGGGACAAGAGGGACCTGTATGGGTCCCCCTACCAGTCCAGCCAGACCCGGCTCTAGCCTTCCCTTGCAGAGCAGGTGTGACATGACATCAACCTGCACTCAGGTGTGCAAACGTGACTCTCCTGGGGTTTTGAACACCATTCCCTCACCCGGGGGGTTGCTAGAGGATGGAACAGTACGGGAATGTAGCTTTTTGTCAAAGGGACCCAAAAAAATGTGACTTTCTTCTGTGGCAAACATACCACACTGGTTTGAATCTTGGTCCGCCTTGTTCTCTGGTCAGTAAAGGGGCTGGTTCTTAGTGAACTGCCAAAGCTCTTTTTTTGTTGCTTGTTTTGTGTTTTTGAGACAGGGTTTTGCTGTGCAGTCCAGGCTGGCCTTGAACTCACTTTGTAGCCCAAGATGGCCTCACACTCACAGGAATCTTTCTGCCTCAGCCTGCCATGTGCTGGGATTACAGGTGTGTGCCACCATGTCCGATCTTGCCAAAGCTTGGGGCACCACCATTGCAAGTCACACTACGTGAACACCCCACTACCTATCGGTTTGTTCTAAATTACACTATCCACTGAGCGCTGGATCTACAGGCACTGGGCCTTGTGGGTCAGACCAGGGTCCACAGGAATTCTGTTTTCCCATGTATCCCGACTTGCTGGGGGCACGCAGACAGAACTCTAAACATCGGGCATATACACAATGGACCCGACAAAACGTGTGTCTTGCCTATAAACCAAGGGCAAAGATATTCATGGCACCACTGGTAAGTGTGTGTGCTTTATGGGGAAGAGTGGGGTATGGGAGCTGATAGCTAGAGTCTGTTTCCGGGGGAGAAGAGTTGTCTTTGCTAGTGAATCCAAGTGGCTTCCTGGAGTTGCCACTGGGGCTACAGAAGCGGCAACCTCGCTTGGTAGATGCTGGGAAGTGACAGGATGGCATTTCCAGGTGGAGAGAGGGTTCGTAAAACAAGGAGATGCCTAGGGGCGAGAGGGTGGTGGTTACTGAGAGAACCCTAGGAGGGAGGCTGGAATGACATTTGCTGTAATTCTAAGCGTGAATAAGAGAGAGGAGCAACTTAGAGGGTTCCACCGGAGAGTCGGGTGCTGGGCAGTGGAGGAGGGGTTGTGGACATCCAGATGACAATGAGGGCGGGGCCTACAGAGGCAGAGTTGCAGAACGGAATGGGAATGATAGAAGAATTAACACAGTTGCACTAAACTGAGAGTAATATACACCCAACTCATCTCCAGGCATCTCTGGAGAAAATGTTTTCATTAAACAATCCTTGTGGCACTGCATGATCTCTGGTGACTCATTTCTACTTATTCAGTTCCAAGCGAGGCTCAGTTTGGAGGACCCAGCTCCAGCCTGATGGTTGGGAGGTGTTTTAGTTGGACAGTAGAGGGCGCTGCTATCTTATTACAATTTGACCGGAAGCCACCAGAAGGAGGAAGTAGTCTACAGGAAGGGTCCCAGTGGGTGATTGCTTTTGCACTTTCTAGAAGCACAGTCGGTCTTTATTGCACAATAAACAGAGTGATGTCCTTTTGAGTAATCACAGAGTCTGCCCTGGATGGACTGAAACAACTGAGGAGTAGCAGGAATTAGCCATTATGCACTTGGCTTATGCCCCAATAGCATGGGGCCATAACCATTAATGCTTCTCTACTAAAATGGGAAGAAGAAAAGTCTCCCTCATTTTTAATAACTTTATTCCCCAAACTTTAAAAATGAAATTGCCAACTTAAGAACTTGCCTTGAAAAAAATAATTCTAATTTATTATGAAGAAGGTCCGGGGCTTGGGAATTTTTTTTTAATGTAGATTCCTAATTTTCCAAAGTGATGCTCTCCTGTGCATTGGAATAGATTATACTCAGTATTGCTCGCCCTCAGCACAACGGGAACATTATTAAAACGATTGCATGGGTCTTGGAGGAAGGGCTCTACTTCTCTCTTTCTTTCTCATTTTGGGGACCTCGTATGGGAGACTGGCCATTTCTTGCCTGTGAAGGAAACTGGTTTTCTAAGGAGCTCATCTGTGCAGGCCTTGAGGAAACAAGTCACACAGGGGCTAGAAGTTGTGAGATGAGACCTAAAGGTGTGAAGGGGGAGCGGACCTCATTCCAGAGGGCTCATTTAGGGTGTGATCCCCTGTGTCCCTGACCTGTGCCTATCAGTCCGTACTTTCCTAGAAAAAAGAAAAAAGATTTGAGTGTCCAAGAGCAGCTGGTTCTTTAGGATAATAGCATGAGGGGGAAGTGGAACAGGGCTTTCCCCTGAGGAGCTGGGGTCTGCTCCTCCAAGTGGAGAGGGAAGAAGGACCAGCGCAAGTTTTCAAGTTCTTGGTGACCAAGTGCACATGCGGAGTCATTCCTAAGAGGGAGCCCTGCTAGCCTGAAAGAGTGGGAGAATGGCTCGCAGAGCCAGGTGACCTCAAAGGGGAGCCTTAATTCTGGGGTCTTGCCCGCTCCTCTCTTCCCCCAGTCCACCCCTGCTCTAGCTTCTCATCTAGATCCTCTTTCTTGGGAGTCAGCCTGGCCCAGGAAAGGCCAATAGCAACTTAGTCACAGCCTGGTAGCTTAACCAGGGCCATGAAGACCTCAAGACCTTGGCCTGGTCACTTCCTGGCAGGCACTGTGTTCCTGAGTCAAGGGTTATGGGCAGATACACAGTTTCCCCAGGGCAAATTATTCCTCTGCTGTGAATGAGAATGTTCTCAATAGTGTAGAGCTGGCAGCTCTCACAGAGGAGTCTCAGCACGGTCCCCACATCTGGCTATGGCTCAAGCTTCCTCCCTTTCCCAAAGGCCGGAGGAGCTCAGCAGTGGGGAACGAGGGCGTTGGGCCCCTTAAGGCTCCATTCTCTCTCTTGACAGCTGGAATTTATTCATTCAGCTGTATGCTGAGAATTAAATTAAGCTCCTGGATCTGCATTCGTGGAGGACACAGGCCCTTGCTGTAGCTCTCCTGCTAATCCCACCAAGGCAGAACTTCTCCCGGCTTCCCAGGTAGGCAAAGCAGAGAGGGGCAGGAGGGGGGAAGCAGCGGCCGGCAGCTGTGCCCATTTGAAGCTGTGACCCACAGGCCTGCCCTCATGGGCCCTTGAACCTTAGCCTCACACTCGCCACCTGCTGAGCGGAGGAAGTATCCCCACTCTGCTTCCTCTTCCCACTGCAGAGCTTGGAACGCTGTGTCCAGTTACAAGAGAAATGAAGCCAAAGTTCCTGCTCTTAATACCCCAGGGGAGCAGGGGCAGATGGGGAGTCTGTGACTATGCAGGAAGGCTGGGTTTTCCTGCCTGAGTGTCCTCTCCTCTTTGTCATTTTTTTTTTTTTTTTTTCATTTCCACCAGTTGAGGGTTCCTTCTGAACTTCAGCTTGGGACATAGATGGAAGTGTCCAGACAGAGTGCGGATATCTGGAAGCTTCCAAATAAAGGCCAAGTGTGGTCCCGCAGTCATTGGTGGGCAGAGGATTTGCTGCCCATGAGATGCATTCGGGGAAAGAGCATGAAGTTGCTGTGTGAAGCAAGGCTGGGGACTCAAGACTACATGCTGGCCGGTCAGTGAATGACAGGCACCTTTGGGCTTTCAGGGTGAGAGAAGTCAGGGTGGTCACTTAGCAGAGCGGCCCCGCATCATCTGATAAGTGCTTGGGAGCAGAGCGACGTTGAGGATGTGGAGAGCAGGTGCTCTGTGCTCCTACTAGGCCGGGGGCACCAGGGCCACAGGGTTTGCTGTGGCAAAAGCCTCCCCCTTTCACCTGCATCTTAACACTCTGCCCACAGACCTCCTTCTGGGTCTGTGAGAAGGGCTGTGTTTGAAATGCTAATGAGTCAGGGAAATCGGCAAGGCAGAGAAAGAGGCAGCTGGAGAAGAGGGGGGCAGCCTGACACACAGTAGGCACTTTCTGCAAGGGGCTTAAGTGAATGAGTGAACATTCTAGTGGCGCATTTCAATGGCAGACGCTCAACAAATAATTACTGAATTCATACTGACCCGAGAGACCAGGGTAGAGAGAACCAGAGAACACGAAGGTAAAGGTCAGAGAACAGAGCCTTTGTGCAAAGGATCAGCTGCAAAACTCAGGCTTGCCAAGATTGGAGGGTGGGTGGGGGTGCCCCAGGGGAGGCAGACATGAAAGGGGATCAGTCTCCAGGACTACAGGAGCCTACTCAGAAAAGCCACGCAGCGTTCGGAAGGGCAAAGGGACGGGACAGGGCCACAGTGAGAGGGCAGTGCCCAGGAGGCCTGGTTCCCCCTGCAGGACTTGTAACCAAGGAGGGAGTCTTAGAGGAACCTGACTGCTGAGCTGGGGATGGGCGCTGGGAAGAGGAGGCAAGCGGTGGGAGTGTGCCCAGGAAGAGCCTGGCTGTTTCCAGGTAGAAGCCCAGTAGCGTCCCAGTTGAGAACAGAGACTCTTCCAGGCCAACTAACAGGAGCAGGAAGCTGCCAAGCACTCCAAGATGGACTCTGCTTACACCTTCTACCTGCGTCTCAAGTGTGCATCCTACCCTGACCGTGACACAGGGGTTCAGCTGCACTTTTTGAGGCCTGCAGGGTACAGACAGTGGGCAAGTGTCCATGACCACTGCTCGGAGTTATGGCCCTGGTGACAGAATTACCCCAGTAGGGTGTTTTGTTGAAGGCAATGAGTCCCTTGGGGGTCTGTGGTCATAGGACTCCCTGCATAGGTCTCCCAGGGTAATGCCTGGGCAGGCCTGACCCTGCCCATGGCTCTGGAATACTCCCCACCCCCTACCCGTGGGATTCCCAAGGCCACCGCACTCCCTCCCAGCGCCTTCCGTGGCACACTCACCTGCGGACTGTCCTGGTAGGGTGGGGGAGGGACATTCTGCGTGGCCATCATTGTCAGAGCTGGGGCTGGGGAGGCATGTTGCATCATGGGATTGATTCACATCGAGGATCTGTGGGCAGGAGAGAGGGGTCGCACTGTTAATGCCATGGAGCAAGGGCAGGTGAGCCCTGGGACCAGCCTGGGCCACCTGGACTGACAGGATATAGCCAGGGCAGGAGGCCCTGCAGAGGAACACAGGAGAGCTCAGGGGGCAGGCTGGGCAGGGGGGGTTTGCTGTGCTATTTTTGACTTGAAAGAAACGATATTCAAATCGTATGTAAAACAACCTGTGCCCCTGCAGAGATGCTTTGTTCAGCAACAGCTCTGGCCTGGCGTGTGGGGAGGGGGACCCGGGGCTGGGGAGGGCAGCCAGGCTGGTGGCAGCCTGATGGGATTGGAGGCCATTTGGATACTTCCTTCTCAGCCCAGCCTAGGAGAGCCCAGAGCCTCAGCCTGACCCTCATGACAAGGGTGCTCCTTGGCGTGCACGAAGCCGCCATGCCAGCTCCCCCGCCCTGGGGTCTCCAAGCACCGGGTCCTTCCACCTGAGTGTGCTCATCACACCCCCTAGTGGCGGCAAGGGATGTGGGCTGCTGGCCCCTCCGACTGCAGCCTGAGGGGCCTGAGGGCAGAGGGGGGATTGCGGAGGGCACGAGGCAGAGGGACAATAGTCACCTCCTGGGTTTTCAGGTGCAGGCTGGGACTCCAGCCTGGCATCAGTACAGGACCACAGGCACGCAGGGCCAGAATAGCTGTCAGAGCCAAAAGGTTGGCTCACCTCTTGTGCAGGCGGCAGGGAGCAAGAGGAGTGTTGTGTGTGTGTGTGTGTGTGTGTGTGTGTTGCGTGCATGTGTTCCATGTCTGCTCCACTGCATTGCATCGCACCCCACAGTCAGTAAGTGAGCTGCCCCCATAGGGCCTCGAAGTTTCTTCCGAACCAGAATGTAGTTCTGTAAGTGGAGACGGCTTGGCAGTCCCACTTACAGAATGCCCCAAGCACCGCTGAGCCATAGCAGATGCCCTGCCGCAGTTAGAACCGGAAACCACAGCTACCTGCTGATATAGTGAGGCGCATCACTGCTGGAGAGTCCTCTGGGGTGCAGGACCTGCCCCTGTGGGGAGGCGCGGTTGAACTGGAAGTCTTTGGGAGCGGAACTCCTTCCCCACTCCCCAAGGACACTTGAGGGCCTCCGCCAGCCTGATCTTCCCTAGGGGCTTTCAAAAGGTCCACATACTCAAACTCTGGGGGAAACTGAGGGTGTTTTGGAGCTGCTGCTAAGTAAAAGAGTCAGTCTTTTATTCCAGGCCCAGTGTGTGCGTGTGCGTGTGTGTGTGCATGTTCGTGTTTGATGTTCTCTTGGCTGTTTTCAGAGAGGTGAGGAAATCTCCGCCTTAGCCTGACCTGAGTCTCCACAGTTCTAGGCCCACTTGGATCTCAAGTGCACTTGCAAAGCAGTGGAATTCATGTTTCATTCAGGAGATATTTATCACATCTCAGTTGTGTGTGGGGAACGGTGCGAGGGGCTGAGGGAGGATGGATGAAGGAGACCAGGTCTTCCTTCTCTCACAGAGTGTGGTTGCTAGAGGGAGGTGACAATCTGGCAGGAAAGAAGGCCAGGTGGGCATGGCGGCTTTTCCCGTGTGGGGCAGTGCCGTTGGCCTTGGCCTGTGCCTCTCCTCACACAGGACTGACCTCAGGAGACAGGCCAGCAGGACACTCCGTGACAGAAGCAGCCAAGATGTCACTCATCTTATGCACTGCGGGCACTGAGATCCAGGCTTTCCCTTCTGCACAGGGCTCAGTAGGAGCCATGAGAGGACGGAGAGTCTCTCCTCTCAGGTAGACAGATTACCAGTGTGAAGTCTTATGTTCATTCAGGGGCTTCCATACTGGAAGAAAAGGAGAAGTGTTTTTTTTTTTTTTTCAGTGCCAGGGACTGTACCGAGGGTCCCCTTGAGCCTTTGAGGCAAGCGTTCCACACCTAAGCTACCCCCACTGTCCAGGTACAGATTCCTTGAGACATTAGAAATTCCAGAGTTAAGACTTTGAGATATTAAAATGGGTGTGGAATTGCTCCCTTTGGGCCCTGAGAGAAGAGAGAAACTATGGATGATTCGGTGGTGTGTCAGGCATGGCCTTTCCAGGACCCGTGAATAAGGCACTTTGGATGGAGACAGGGTCAGGATTCTGGGTCCCTCCCTGGGGGCTGCAGTTCTGAAAGCTTCCAGAAGAGGGAGCCTGGGGGCAGAGTTAGGGCTGAGCCGTATTTAGGAAGGTTTTTCACCCCTCTTGTTGGGGCAACTGGTTCCCTAACACCTTGGGTTTGGGGCTTTTGGTAACTTCATTCCGTAAATGAGAAATCTGTACTGAAGGCAAAGCAAAGAAAATGCAATGAAGAGGATGTGGACTAAACAAGGAGTCTTTAATCCACGTTCTTTTGTTCACTGTGAAATGAATGGGAGGCAGGGTCAGTTTAGAGGCCCTGCCCTTAGGCATCAGGGCTGCCCTATCTGGGGGCAGCAGGGACCCTTGAGTGGTCTGCGCCCAGAGACAGCCATCCACCAGGCCGAGACCCATGTTAGTCTGCAGCCTGCTGGGCCAGGCCGGGCCAGAACCAGCTCCACCTGGGCAGAGGAGCAAGAAGAATTTTCTGAAGCCCCAGATGACCCCTGCCCTTCCCCCCGGGTCACCACAGGCCACAAGGCCACTGCCCCATTGCCCTCCAAGTTCTTCTCCTGCGGGAGAACAGGAGGCCTTTTCAGCAGGGGCTTAGGTTTCTTTCTCTGCTCAGTGGGGCATGGAAGCCTCTGGCAACTTGACACTGGGGAGATCAGCTGCACCCACGCTGGAAGCCGGCTGTGTTCACTCACCCTCCACCCGCACACGAACCCCGTCCTGCTCAGTCTTTCCTGGGGGGCGCATGCAACCATGCTGGAGAGGAGTCCAGGGGTTGGATGATCCTGCCAGGGACTTGGCTGAGGCCTAGGTCCTGGGCACGAGGCGCCTGGGCAGTAGGGGGTGTCCTGGCCCCTGGGGAGGACCTGCCCTTGGTGCACTTTCTTTGGGAGCATGGAAAGAAGGGAGGCCTGATTGCCTGAGTTTTTGTCGGGGGCCCCAGGAGGCCGTGGCTGTGGCCAGGGGCCCTGGGCTTCTGTCATCGGATACCGCGGCATTCACGGGAGCAGAGCCAAAGCTGCAAATGGAGGGCACATGAGGTACATTTACCGTGCGCAAGCTCCCCATTCAGGGCAGACTTACGTTGGGTGTGTTTAATTTTTCAAGTGCTGCAAACCTTTATTATATGACAGCTTAGGAGGGAGGGAAAAAAGAAACTAATACAACACCCAGCTCCACACTGATATCCAAGAGGAAACAATCTGTGTCACTGATGTTATCATTCAAAGAAGTAGAAGATGACATTTTAGAGAGCTCGGGAGCCAGATGAGGCCTTGAGGGACTGGAAGTGGATGAGGGGCACAAGAGGATACCTCTGTAGGAAACAGCCGTGTACACTTCAGGGACACCCAATCTGCTCTGTCCTCTCAGCTCCAGCTCCCCCCAGCCTGCTCCATGAGGGCCTCAGTGGAGCCCAAATGCTAGTGTGTTGACAAACAGGCTTAGGAAAAAAAAATGCCAAGCTCGTTAGAAGGAGCTCATTAGGACTTGTTGACATGAAACCCATTAGACCAATTAACATTCCATTAACAGCCTAGGGCACCAAGGGGTTAATGCTGCCGGGTAGTAATTGGGCCAGGGTGCAGGGGTTGGGGGCTCAGGGCCTTAAGGATGAAAAGCAAAGTCTAATTGGGGGCTGTCTGGACAGCTGGCCCAACAGCATTTGTTCCTGGCCCCTGATCCTAGCTGCCACTAAACTATATCCGGAGCTGGGGTACCAGACGGCGGGAAGGGCCCGGCTTTCCACTGCCTCACCGCCTGCTCCAAACTGTAGCCTGAGCTGACGCTGGCACAGGACAAGGAGGGGACCCTTCCACCCTGAGTCTTCAGTGCTGTGCTCTTTACCCAGAGACTCTCCCCTTCCCATTTCTTGTCTGCGTCTTTCCTAGAAAAAATGAGTCTCCTGTCTCTAGGGACTGGTTTTCTGAAATGTTACCCACTCTCAGAAAAAGAAAAAGAAGAAGAAAAAAGATGTCTGGAAAAGCAGGAATTCTTGAGGCCTCAGATCCCAATGTACCCTGGGAATATTGCAGTTGAAGGCAGGGGGTAGGGAGAGTAGTTCTGGGTCTCTCTTCCTCCCTTTCTTTCTCTGTGCTTCCCCTCAGAGTCCTTCTCCGCCCTAACACACACACACACACACACACACACACACACACACACACACACACTTCATGATCCATCCACCTCACTGCCAAGTACAGGCTGTGGAAGCCCCATGACAGGACCAGGTCTCAAGTCCTCATCTGCGAACTCAAATGGACAAGAGGACTCACGAGGTCACCCCCAGCTTTCCTTTTTCTTTTCTTTTTTCCTTTGGTACTGGGGATCTAATTCACAACCTCGTGCCTGCCAGGCAGGTGCTGTGTCACTGAGCTGTATCCCCAGCCCACCCCCAGCTTTTAATCTCAAGTTAAGAGTCTGCGTTTAGGGGCCCAAGGCTGGATTCCACACCCAGGAGAATCTGCCACTCCACTGTGGCCCATACAGGTCTCTCTCGCTCTTGCATTGCAGAGTGGAAGGATTCCCCAGCACATCTCGAAAGTCTGCCCACAGTTAGTACGCCACACATGCCTGTTGATTGGGTGCCAACTGTTAGATGCAGCTTCTTTCCAAGGGCCAGCCACCTCTTCTCTGCTCTTGGCTCGTGTGCAACTGGGGAAGGGTCTCCCTGTCCAGCCATTCCCTCCACACACCTGCCCAAGCAAGGTTCTGACATCTAGACGGATTTGCTCAGCCACCTCTAGGGCAGTCACCTCAACTCCAGTCACCTCAACCCCTGGTGAAATCCCCTTTCTTTTTCTTTCCCTGCAAACTTCGTCCAGTGCCCTTCCCAGAAACGGCCTGTAGGTGGTGTGGCAGGGCCCCTCTTTAATTGCATTATATAATATAACCTGTTTACTAAATCATGTAATCAGTCGCCTTAGGATTTACAGCTTCAGATGTGTATGGAGAATTGGACTTTGAGTCAAATTTAAAAACAAATAAAAATGAGAGGCAGCTGTTGCTGATAGTGTGATATTCATCTTTTGGAAACAAATTCACCCCAGTGCTATAAATTATGCCTGGAAAAAAAGTGTTGTTGGTGGGAAGGAGTTGGCTAGGTCCCTCTGCTGGCAACTCAGAGCGATGAATCTTGAAATAACGGTGTCAACCTGTCACTGATTTCATGTGACTCTGTGGATTTATCTAAAGAAATGCAGGCAAACACACACACACACACACACACACACACACACACACACACACTGACAAACCACAGAGCCCAGGCAGGGCCAGAATTCACAGGCTGAGAGCTGAGCATTTACAGGGACACCTTGGGCCCCCCTACAGCTGGGTGCATGGAGTTAACACTGAGAACTGGAGGACAAGGAGGAGGTAGGGACAGAGGAGAATAGGAGAATGGAGTGGAGAGAGGGTACACGGCTGGCAAGAGTTCGAATATGAGCAGGGTTTTTTTAACCCCCAAATCAGTTTCTCTGTTGAAACGTTTTAAAAGGAGGGGAAAGTAAAGGGTCCTTGGTGGGGGGCTAAGGAAGGGTGGGAAGACAGCCAGGAACCCCGGGAACCTGCTGGTGGCACAGCTCACCAGACACTGCCAGTGGGGGAGGGCGGGAAGAAGGGCCATGGCCTGAGAGCTTGAGTGGCAGGAACACGGGGCCCAGTAGGTACTGCCTTCTTTCTCTGTGTGTGTCTCTGTCTGTCTCTGTCTGTCTCTCTCTCTCTCATGTGGTCACGCAGGGCTCAAGTGGGGCCTGGGAGCCGCAGACCACACCTGTCTGTGTTATCAAGGGAAGAGTTTGGAGAGGAACAGAGCTGGATTTGAACTCAGGTCTGATGCCCTTGCTGTGTGTGTCCTTAGCCTACCTGGCTAAGGGTCGAGAATGAACTTCACCATTACCGGTCCCAGGACACACTGCACCTCCCCCAGAGCCCAAGCCCCTGCAAGATGTCACATCCAGGAGGACCACCTTCCTAGTGCCCTTTGGGCTCCTGTCTGGAACAGTTAGTGGAAGGTAATTCTCTTCTGACTTCAGCAAGAAGGAGAGATGACAACCCAGACGACTGGCCACCCACAGCTCTCAAAACCAACTGTCATTTTTCGCTTTGTGGGATGCCTCCTTGGAAGGTGGTGCCAGGTCAGGCCTTGGAATATGACACTGGTCTCCAGGGAATAGCAAGGAGCAGAGTGGAGGCCAACCTGAGCTGTGGCTAGGACTCCTTTGGGAGATGAGAAAACTTCCCTTCCCTCTCCTTTATCAGCTCCTAACTGCCACAGGGAGGGAACCGGCTCTGGGTAGGGTAACACACACCCTCGCTGTTCCGGACCCCAGGTGAGGCCTGCGGCCCTACTGCCAAGCGCTTCCACCTCCACCCCTTCCTCACCCTCACGGCATTTCGCTGCCTGCTCTTTATCCATAGCATGTCCCCATGTAGATGAGCACACAGGTCATTTATGCACACTCATTTATGTCCCCGCCTAGAGATGAGCACAAGCTTGTTCAAAACCCCCCTGTGGCCCTATTTTCAAAGATCGCCCCCTCTTTCCCTTTCTCCACCCCCATGGCTGTTTTACTGCTTGCTCTTTATCTGGAATAACATGTTCCCATGCAGACGGCAGGGAGGTCATTTATGTCCGCTTACGAGCCAGCCTAGAGAGGAGCACACGATTCCTCCAGAGACCAGTTCTGGGCTGTGTGTATGTGTGTGGGGGGGTGTCCACAGTTT
Source organism: Dolichotis patagonum (assembly GCA_004027295.1). Classification (NCBI taxonomy): domain Eukaryota; kingdom Metazoa; phylum Chordata; class Mammalia; order Rodentia; family Caviidae; genus Dolichotis; species Dolichotis patagonum. Next base: position 32,341 of record PVJX010001472.1, on the reverse strand, counting down.
AGTGTGTGTTTATGCAGGGGCAGGCTTAGTGATCAGAGACAGTGGAGCATCTGACTCCACAGTGTTTGGGGACAGAACTCTACTTCCAGTTAAGAGCAGGGCTCCTGCAATCACAGACCCCACCTTCATCCTTAGCCCCTCCTTCCTCCAAGAGCAGAACTAGTCTCCTTTGAACTCCAGCCTGGCTGGATTTGCCAGAGAGGATCCCTGCCATCTTGCCTGGTTGCCGACTGGCCCAGAGCCCTGACTCATGGGTGCCTTGGCACCTCAGGGCCCAGAGTTCTAGGGCTACTGCCTTCCTGCCTTTCCCCTGCAGCTCGGCTCTTCTGCAATCTTCTGTGAACACGTGGACCAGGTCCCGAACCTTGTCTCGGCTTCCTGCTTCTCCGAGCCAGGACCAGACAGTGGAAGAGCCACTGGCCTCCCCACCTTGCTGTCACACCTCTGTTGGCTTCAAAAAGCTGCTGATATATTTTACAAACTGTAACAGCAATTTAATTCTCCCTGATAGCGGCAATTGTCCATTAGATCTTCCTACCGAGGAGCTTAACAATAATTCCTTTCATCCAACTGCTTGCTTCTTCTTGATCTGAGAATCAATCCCATAAATAGCAGGCAAGAGTTTCCACATTACTCTCCCCCTCCAGCTTTTAGCATTTTGATGAAGATTCTTATCTCTTCTTTAAGCACTTTATAAGCCGGCAATTTCCCTCCCTTTGGTTCCTTTAAACAAAATAAAACAAACAGGAAAAATACCTTGTTGGCTGTAAGGGGAAACACAGCCTGCATCCTTCTCACAGGGAGGTGGCCTGCACTGTCCCCTGCCAGGGGCCAGGGTGGCAGTGGTGACCTCAGATGGGCTCAGTCTGCAGAACAGTGGGCACTGCTCTGTCCAGGAAGGGCACAGTTAGTGTTTTAAACTTACGCTCACCCACAGCTGGGCTCTGCTTTTGCCATTAAGTTTGACCTACAGTCTTTTCCCCTTCCAAGAGGCCCTTCTCCGTGCTGCACCCCAGAACCCGAAGTTGGGGGTTCCTGGCCGCTGTCCTTCCTCAGGCTTCTTGCTCCAAATCCTGTCCACCACTCGACAATTGTCTGACCCAGAAAGGGGGTCTGCCCTGTCTTCCTCATCCCGGGGCCCCTTCCTGGATTTCCGGACAGCACGAGTGGGAGAGGGGGAGGCACAGGCCGGGGAGACAACATGGGTCTTCTTTTCAATTATTTGTCTTTTCTTCCAAACATCTGGACAGCCCCAGTGATCAGGGACAGAAGAGGGCCCGAGAGCTCTTCCACTGGGTGGCAGTCAGGGCAGATCCTCCCAGGAGCCTCAGCCTGGTCCCCTCAGACACCATCACGTGCTCCCTTGTCTGCACATACACGCAGAGAAACAAATCTAAAAATGAACCCAGGGACTGAAGTCCCCCTCGACAAACCTGATTCCCAGGTTTATTATTATTTGTCGAGCGCTGACAGCAGCCGCTGCACAGGAGCTGAGCTGAGAAAATAACACAGTCCCAGCCCCTGAGGCTCACAACTCAACAGAGACAGACAGACAAACAGCTCGGACGCTGGGGACCCTGCAGGAGAGGAGCCAGGCAGCCCCCGCCTGCTGCCCTGCAAGCCTCTCTCTCCTCGTCCCTGCACTGGCACAGGGGCTCCCTGGGAACAGGGGAGAGGTAGGAAGGCAGGCATGGGAGGCTGGGAAAGTGTAGGTGGAGAGGAACTGGGCAGCTGGGTCCACAGACACAAGGGATCTAGAAGCCCAGCCAGCCCATCTTCTGCAATGATCCCAGATTCTTCTAGAATGTCAGCCAGGTCCCTCTCCTCTTTGAGAAGGATGGAACCATATTCTTTGGCTGGACAGTACTCCACCCCAATGTTTAAACTCGCCTCCAGGAAAAAACAAAGTGACCAAGAGTCAGGCTAGGTCGCTTTGTCACCGAAAATCTATTTGCCCCCAGGCAATGGGTGACCTTGCCTGGGGTTGTTCTGGTGGTCCAGGTGATGCTTATAAGAAAAAGAAGGCGAGGCTGGGGTGGAGCCCCGTGATCAGCTGCAGGCTGGAAGATTGCCTGGCTGTGCCCCGCCCTCCACCTCGGTCCCCACTGCTGCCGGAATGAGGGCAGGTGCAGCGGCTTTGTGCTCCTGCCCTGCAGAAAGGCCCCTCCAGGGAAGGCAGGTGACATCCATGAGTTGAGAGGAAGTGATATGGGCAGCGAGTCCATCCCAGGACCCAGCTGGGTGGACACACCCGCTCTGACCTCCACACCTCTGCTGTCTTTCTTGGCCATCAGTTCAGCATGGCATAGCCCAGGGCCATACTCATCTTAGTTTTCCCTCTTCAAAGCTGTGCTCCAAATCCTCCCTTCACTTTCCTTTCCACCCAGGCTTACAGCAGGGACAGTGACAGGACTGGTCATTACACCTGCTTCTCTGTTACGGGGAGTCTCCTGCTGGTCCTCACATTCCATCTTGCCCAGTGACCTCCTAAGCTCCCCAGGACTCCAGCTCATGGCTCTGTCTGGCTTCTTCCTTGTAGGGGTCGCGAGCATGTGCAATATGACTTCAGCATGAAGGAGCCTGAAAATACATACCGCGCAGTTGCGATTCAATTTCCTTGGCTTACTGTTAGGATGTAAACCAAATAAACAAGTCTGAGAGGGAGAACCCTTCCAGTCCTAACAGCAATTTAGGCCCCAGTGAGAACGAGTTTGTTAGTCCCTTTTCCTGGGGTGACTTTTGATGGTACCCAGATAGTAAGGCAGGATGAAAAGCGGCTGCCCCTCTGGAAGTCCTCCCCACACACGGAGCACTGTGACACGTGTGCTCCGTGCTCCCTGGCCTCAAGGACCGCATGGAGTTGGCATTGAGGTTGCTCCCATCCTTAGAAGAGAACACTGAGGTTCAGAGCAGCCGAGAGCATTGCCAAATGCTACGGTCTAATGCCAGAGTCTGAACGTTTAAGGGCAAAGGCAGGAAACACCAGAGGAGGGACGAGACCGCAGACAGTAGAAAAGTCAGGACTGATGATGAGAACAAGCTGCCGGTTGGGCCGGGCCCCTCACCTAGGCTGTCCTTTGATTTTCACATGGGCAGGATTTCCAAGAACTGTGCTACGTGGACATAGCACACTACGGCTTCTTTGAGTCACCTGAGGGCTGCTGTACACAGCTGAAGTGTAGGTGCCCTGCCTTTTCCCAGGGGTTGCTTCAACGCTACGGTTCCTTTGTGTTGGTCCGGGTGCAGAAGTGTTATTCCGAATTTATCTAAAGAGCTTAACTGCGTTTTGTTATTATTTTATTTAAAAAAATGAGTGAGTGAGACATAGAAAAGGGAAAGTACTGCAACCAGCGATAAGAAGTAGGGGTGTGGGAAACATAACCCAAGCAAGCCAAAGATGGAAGCGTTGCCCGTGCTGAACCAGGCGAATCCTGAGTCTCTTGCAGACTCACTGGACTGTGTGTTCAGTGAGGAAGGGAAAGCGCAAATTTAAAAAATGGACATGGAACGACGGCAGTGTCTGGTTGGAGACTGCGTCTCAAAGGCGATGTGTAATTGGGAGCCCAACCCAATCACGTGTCTTCGCTGAGTAGGAGCAGACTCACCGCCAGGCTGGGCCCAGGCTGCCAGTCCCTGACCTGCACTCAGCTGCATGGGGCCGGGGCTCTGACTCACACTGAGGAGAACTGCTAGTGGTCTCCTTGTTAGCCTGGACCGAGGTGCCCTGTAGGGGGCTTAGGTGGGGTGGTGGGACAGGGTGCATGGTCAGCCTGCCCTCTGTGGCTGGCTGTCTCCATGTGGCTTTATTTCCAACCCCATCCATGGCGGGAACACCCACAGCTGCAAA
>PVJX010001472.1:0-28394 GCA_004027295.1 Dolichotis patagonum | reverse complement strand
GCCCTTTCCTGGACACCTTCTTTTCAGAGGCTTCGCCTTCCTCTCTCAACCCAGAGAGATTTGGGCAGCCAATGAAGACATCTTAGCAGGTCACCAAAGGGTTACTACTCAGAGCCTCCAAAGCAGGCAGCAGCTAGGCAGCAATTAGACAGAAGGACAGGGCACTCGGCTGTGTTCCACCTCCTACTGGCTCCTGGTGCTCCTGCCAGTTCCTACTCCTTCAACCCCGGCCTTGGGAAGGGGTCTACAGTTCTCTGGCTTCTGCTAAGGAAAGCTTTAGTCACACTCTGGCCCTTTCAGCTGTTCTCAGGCACAAAGGAGAAGTGTTTCATATTAGCAACAGAATATTTGAGGACTAACAACTTGTCTGAAAAGTGTGACTCCCACGGAACCTTAACCACGACTTTCACACTGACAATTCATTTCCTGTCATAGCTGGAAAAGAAAGTGCCTTGCCTTCAGCAGTCTTTGTGCATTTGAAGTTCAAGGTTGTGCCTCTGTTTCCCCCTCGTCTTTCTCCTATAAGATGGACCTGACTTGTCATGGCAGGGCAAGGATCAGGGAGTAAAAGATGGGAAGGAGAAGATTTTGCACAGTGGCCCTCGGGGACCAATTAAGATGCTCTGATTTAGAACCGCTGCTCATCTCCTGGGACCTGAGCATTTGTTACTTTGGATCTTCCAGGGTCAGGCTGCCCGGGGAAAAGGAACCCAGAATCTTAACTCCTAGGCTTGGAGATCTGTCTAAAGCGGGTTGCTCCAGGTAGGCAGGGGGTTTTGTGGGAGATGTCACCACAATGAGATCCTCATCCAAAATGACTCCCCCAGAGCCCAGGTTTGCCGAGGCTGGGGCGGATCCCTGCCACCTGCAGGCCCCTCTGTGCTTTCTTCTGTTTTGAGGGCCTGGCTGCCTCTGCTTTGGGGCAGGAGGAAGAGCAGTCTGCCATCTTTTTGTCCTGGAGTTCATGAATGGGAGATAAGGATCTCACTTCACAGGCTGCTTGCATGGTCAGGATTGTTCCTAACAGAAGTGGGGTGTGTGGTGAGCTGAGCAGTGTGGGGAACAGGAGCAGTGGGCAGAGGGGGAGGAAGAAGTGAGGAGAGCACTTCAGAATGACCCGGAAGGTCAAGGATAGCAGTCCCCAGCAGGGCACATGGGATGCTGCGGAGATGGAAGGCACAGGGCCAGGCCGAGGTGGGAGGCTGCTGCTGCCACCGCCCTGATCTCTGCCTCAGTGTGCTCTCTACTCACAAACTGACCGGCCAGCCGGGAGCAGTGGGGACTCAAGGCTCTAGAGCTGACCATCAGGGGACAGCGAGAAAGGTCCTGCGCAGGAATGGGTCTGGCTTCTTCCCTGGACGAAGGAGGGAACTTGCCCAACTTGGCCCAGTGAGTTGACCATGGTCCTTTCTAGATCCCAGGCTCCAAGCAGCAAGCTCAATAACCAGCTGCCATTTGCCACACACTGCTCTGGGCAGTGGATGCGACAGAAGGCAAGAAAGAAGCAATGAATAGGGACACAACAGAATGAAAATTTCCCACAGCTGAAGCCTGACTTCAGAGGATCCCAAGGACTGAGAGAAGTGAAAAGAAAGAACAAAACAAAACAAACCTCCAGCTTCAGGACACAATGGTGAAATTTCAGAATTTTAAAGTGAAAATGAAAGGAAGCCAAAAGTTCCCATGATTCTCGTTGCAAGCACTGAAATAAGAAGTCAGTGGGTCCAGCTGGGGTGGCCCACACTTGTAACTCACTGGCTTGGGGGGCTGAGGAAGGAGGATCACGAGTTCAAGCAATTTAGCAAAATTACCTCAAAATAAAATTTTAAAAAGGGCTAGGGAATATAGTTCAGTAGCAGAACACTTACCTAATATGTGTAAGGCCCAAGGTCTAATCCCCAGTACAATAAAAAGAGAAGAAAAAGAAGGAGGAGGGGCTAGACGGGAAAGAAGAGGAGAACAAGAAGAACAAGAAGAGGAAGAGAAGAAGCAGAGGAAGAACAAGGTGGAGCAAGATCATCAAGAGTCAAGACCTCACAGAGATGGCTGGGAGTGTAACTGAGTGGTAGAACGGGATGCAAGAGGTCCTGGGTTCAAGTCCCAGCACTGCAAAGAACAAAGGCGGAGGTCAGTACAGAGATGAGGGGTTACTGCACCACGATGGTCAGAAGATTCTGAGGCAGCTGGGATTATAAGACGGGATTCATTTCCTTGTTCACAGACAATTCACACTATGTGGTTATGTGTTTGGATGATATTTCCATACCTATACTGGGTTAAATGCTTTTTAACATATTTCCATACATTTTGATCTATAGTTCAAAATGTGGATGTGGACTACAGCTATACGAGAGAATATAAATCTTATAAATGTCAACAATTTAAAAATAATGGATTAAATATAAGGCTATTATAGAATAATATATACTATAACATAGTATATATTATATACTATATATCTTACACGTATTATTTAAATATATTATGTCATACAGATAATATTATATATTACATAAGAGCATACGACATCATATGATTATATAGCTTTTATTGTAAGATTTATTGTAAGATTAGAAATAATATGGTAGAACAGTGTCATTAAGACTAAAGAGAAAAAGGTTTTGAACTTGGAATTTTAATATATATACTAATGGATAGTACTATATGTTATATATAGTATTTTACCCCATATTATGTAGTATAATATAGGATATACTATGTGAATGTATTAAATAGTGAATACTATAGAACATAATAGTATATATAATTCAGTGTTATGTATACTGGATATTATTTAGTATATATTTTTACATTATGATTTAAAAGATTTATATTTATATTAATGTACAGCATATATTACATAAAATTATACTATATAGCATACATAATATATATTAATATGTACTAAAATAGACTATTAGATACAGTTGGATTAAAAAAAACATCAAACTTGTGCAAACCGGAAGGCAGAGAATGTGTGGTGATTCTCCCAAGTTTCATAGCAGGCACTGATAGGAGGACAAGTTAAGAACGAGGAACTTCGGTGTATTATTCAGCACAATAAATATCGGTCAGCAAATAACTAAAATTAGAAGTTGTTCATTGTGGTTAAGAGGTGGACTAGAGAAGGGAGACCTCTTAGTTTGTATCCTTTACACTATTTGCCTTTTACTCACACAGGCTTTAATTCTAATTTTACAAAAATTTAAACACCCTGGCAGGGGGGTGGGGGTTTTAAAAAAGAATTAAACACCCCTATAAATAAACGATGCAACCATTGGAAATAATGGGGGTAGATCTAGTTATTTTGAACTGGAAAGCAGCCCTTCATATAATCTATGTTTAAAAAGCGAGTTTTACACAAAGGAATGATAAATATTTAAGGAGAAGCAGGTACTAATTACCCTAATTTAATCATTATACATTGTGTACATGCATGGATTTCTCACATTCTACCTCATAACTATGTGCAATTATTACGTGTCAATTTTTTCAAAAGGTAACTTTTTAGGACAGTATTTAATCTCTCTCTCTCTCTCCTTCTTTCTTTTCTTTTCTAACCCAGGGGCTTGTGATGCTAGGCCAGTGCTGTCCCCTGAGCCACACCACCCTCAAACATAACATTGCACTGTGTTAAAGTCACCCAGGATGGAGGCACAGACCCTGCCTCTGAGGAGCGGGCAGCTTCCTACACCAACACTTGCTGGAGGGGAACTGAGTAGGGGGTGAGGAGTGGAGACTCCTGCTCTCAGGATGAAAGACTCCTCCAGAGCTCCTGGTTCGCCACCACTGTCATCCCCTGATAAGAAACATGCATGGGGTTCTGGCTGGTGGGTGGAGAGAAAATACCACCCCACTGAAAGAACAGCCAGAAAGGAGAAGCGAGCTTGTGTGAGCCAGGCAGGCAGAGACCCAAGGAGCAGCAGAAGGCCCCACTGGAATCCAGGGCAGAGTGGGTTCATTCAGGAACTGCTTGGGATGCGGACGGCTTGACTTTGAGGTGGAGCCTGGAGAAATCAAATCACATGACCCTTCCTGAGTGTCCCTGGTATCTAGGGAGGAAAAACTGCTAATATGAGGAGGAGAAAGTACCTTCGGGTTGCTGGGTAGGGTCTGGGGCAGGAGCCATCCTTTCTGAGTGTTTCCATGCACAAGATATTGTAGGAAACCCTGGAAGGGAGCCCTGATTACCCCAATTACACAAAGATGACGACCGGAAACGGCTGCAACCTGCCCAAGTCCCCCAGCCAGTAAATAGCAGATCTGAGCTTAGGTGGTCCAGATTCAAAGCCTAAGCTGATGCAGAAATCGGTGGCCTTCGATAGACATGCACTAACTCATTCATAAGGAGAGGACTGTCTTTCCTACCTGGTGAAATCAATAAATGCTCATTTCCTGACTTGGAGTGAACAATCATCCTTGTTACCCAAGCGATGGGCATCCAGGTGCCTTGACTGGCTCTCAGGGACTGGGGTCCACCTTGGCTCGACAGGACCTGGGCGGTCATCAGCAGTTGGGGTCTCTTTGCTACAGCCCTGAGCACAACGGTGCTTTCTGAAGAGAGAGATTGACCGTACCAGGGCTCAGCAGGATGGGCCAGGGTCCCACCTGAGTGCAGGGAGGCAGAGAGAGGCTGGAGGCCAGAAGGCTTGGTTTCCACGTCCTCATCTCTGTCCTCAAAGGCACACGAATTTCCCTGGCTGCCCCTCAGACCTGGGCGTCCCCACCTCCGCTGGTCCCTCCTTGGGAACTTCTGCCTCTACTGAACCTCTGGTTTCTGGGCGAGGTAGCAGGCAGGCCCGGGAGAGTGTGTGTGTCAGTTAAGGTTTGTCATTACACGTGGAGATCATTAACGAGACTTATTTTTAAATTGTAATTGCAAAATGTAAATGCTCCCCAAACTAATGTGTAATTGCTACCCCCTCCACCCCAGCCCTTCCCCTCTGGTGCCAGCTTTGCAAGGAGAGAATTAGAAAATAAAAAGGGGGTGGATTATGTAAGCAAAACGATTTTAAAAAAAGAGAGCAAGAGAGCTAAGAATTTAAGTGAGACAGCTGGCAGCTTCTCTGATTGCCACACTTCTAGCATTAGCTGCAAAAATTGTCCTTGCCAATTGCACCCATCCAAGCAATAGTTCAACTGTATGTAGTCCCCAGGACAGACCCTAATGTCACTCACTTGGAAAGACAGTTTAGTGGGTGTGCGCGTGCGCGTGCCTGTGCTGGGGGCATGATGAGATGAAGGTCAAGGGTGATGTGTGAGTCTGCTTCTGTCTCATCCACAGAAGCCTTCCCTTCTCCAGAAAGACAAAGCCCATCCAGGCGTCAACAGCCAGCCCACCTGTTTCCCCATATTCCACCATGTAGGTGGTGGCAGTGGGCATACCCTTTCCCCCAGGCACGAGCTGGCCTGTTTGGATCAGCAACCATGGCCTCAGCCTGGAGAAAGTGGGGCTCTACCAATTGGGTAGCTCCAAGGAAGACCTTCAGTGCCATTTCCGTCCCAGAGAAAACTGGATGGGGCGCCGTACACTTGTGCCGGCTCACTAGACATATACCCTTATCTGTCTGCCCTCTGTTTTCTACTCACCTGTCCTCCTAAGTCCTCACTGTGCACAGTGAGCTCTGTGCCATATCACTGTCCACACGGGACCAAATGTTAGAAAGGGTCAGCTGTTCCCCATTGGGGCTGTCCAGATGAGCGAAACTGGAGTCCTGACTGTTGAAGACAGCCTTCCCTCAAGGAACCACAGCATGCTCCAGCATGCTGGTCACCCCCTTACTACACCCACAGCACAGAGCTCCCCAGACAGGAAGCAGGGCCATCCCTGCTGCCAGTTCTCCCACCCTAGGGCATGAGGTCCACTCTTGCTTTATTCCTCTCCCGCTCTGCAGAGAAACCAGCTTTTATGTGGAACATGGCCATGATTACTGTCCCCAAAAGGGAAGCTCATAAACTGTAAGGTCACGGTGGCCCTCGGACATCAGGGGAACTTACAAAATCCTGGACAGAGGCCTTTGGAGTTGGGGCCTGATCTCACAACAGATGCAGCCCTTACATGCGGCGTACTAGGAAGCAAAAAGAGGTTGTTCTGGGTAATTGGCTCTCTAAATCCTGCCTCTTGCTGATACTTAAGTTTGAGAGATCATGAAGTTACTTTAGAAGATTTAAAAAAACAAAAACTCTACATCCCTGTCTGATAAGAGGATTAAACGAGATTCTCTATTCAAATACTTAATGTACTCTAAAGAACTATTGCTCCACGTTCATCAGATACACCTGGGATGCACTTTCCTCCACATTCATCCTAAGCCCTCGGGGTGCAGATTCACTGGTCTTCACCCCCAACTGACAGAATCAGAGTGCGGCTGTGAGGCCCAGGAACTGCACCCATTATCTGCACCCCCAGGTAATTCCCGGGTGATAGCACGTGCTCCAGAGAGTTCTATAAACGCGGCGATCATCGTGGATGTGAGCAGGTTCCTGTCCATGTCTACCAGCAAGTCATCGCTCAAGGGACACATAGCACAGAAGCACAGGGACAAGGCCTGGCCTGAGCCCTGAAGGAGCGCGAAAAAGCAGCAAGACTTTGCTGCCTAAGGTTGCTGGTGCTAAGTACCAGTTCCAGGATCAGCTGGCCCTAGGAGCTTTCGGAAGGGAGGAACACTTGCCTGGAAGATTGAGCTATGTTCCAGGAAAGAAGCCCATTTCTTCCTTTTGGGTGATCCCCGCCTCTGGGATGGTCTTGAGGAGCCTCACTCCCCACTTTTTAATCCCAGCTGGGCTAGAATGACTTCCGGACAGCTACAGCCTGAGCACCTATAGGGCAGAGCAGCACCCAGCAGGACACTGGAGCACAGGGGGCTCCTGGCTGTTCATACCTCCTCTCCCCAGTACGTTCTGTTCTAGAAGGGACAGATTCTTTTACCTCGCCACACTTTCCTACCATATTTGCCATTTGACTCTCTCCCCAGCACGGTTACAGAGCACCTTCCTCCCTGCCCTCTGTTTTGGAGCCCAATCCTGTCCACCATTGCTGTACCCTCCTGTGGCCTGCCTGGTTCCCCGACTCCAGGTGCACCTGAGCTCTATCCCCCGGAGTGGCAGGTCTCTGCCTGTGAGTTCTGGGTGCCGGAAAGACCCGCTGACTGGCTGTTCTGGGATTCAAGAGGAACTCCAAGGGAGGGGCAGCAGCTGTGGCTCTTCTGGGGTTGTAGATGAGTGTGGGTCCCCAAGAAGCCTGGGCTAGAGGTCTGGAGGGACGTGGATTGGGTGGGGTGGGCTACAAAGGGTGACTAAAGGCCACGGGGCAGAGGGGATGAACTGAAAGTAGTGAAGGGGTCAGACAACCTGGGACCTGCAGGTGGCTTTGGCTGGACAACTTATTTATTTCACTTTAGACTAAGGTGAATTAATTTTCTCAATATCTAAAAGGAACAGGGTGCTTGCACCTGGAGGCTGGGTGTCAGTGCTGCTGTGAGCTCTGGCCGGATGCCCTCCTCAGCAGTCCCATCAGTCTCTCTGGTGGATGCATTGTTAGTCTGGCTCTAGGAGGCTGTGCTGGAGCCAGGGTAGCAAGGTCATGGGATGGGGGCTGTGCTTTCTGGGTAGCTCTGGGGAGCATCTCCAGCCAAGGACCCCAGCCCTGCACCTTAACATTAACAGGTAAATGCATCCTTAATATTAACGGTGTTTTCCTAGTTAACACCAGCTTAGTCTCCCTGTAAAAACACATTTGCACCTCAGTAAAGAATGTAATTAACTAGTGACATGACAACAAGGGGAGGAAACAGTGGCCCAGGCTGGGAGCTGCTGTGAGGAAATGGAAATGGAGATACAACAAGGCTTTCCCACCTCCCACATGTGCCCGCGTGTGTGTGCCCATGCACACGCACCTGTGTGCACATGCACCTGTGTGCACACTCCTGGGGGGATGAGGGTGGCAGTGAGACAGCATCTAGGATGCTGATAGAGATGGGAAGTCCCAGAAGCATGAAAGAGGAGGCTCAAGTGCAAGAAGTTCCTGAGCTGGCTGAGAGATGCCAGTCCTGGGGTAAATGGGGCAGCTCCTGCATTGCCATGAATAGCTCACCCCATTCCCTGTTCCTCAGCCAGGATTCTGTCCAAGAAGGGGCGCGTACCAAGACACGGTCACAGGGGCCCTGGGGCAGCCTTGCCAAGGAGCCCAGAGTGGGTGGTTTCATGGGCGCCAAATTACTCCTCCCTCTTTCCCTGGACCCTGCCCCTTCTCCAGGCCACCATGTCTGTAAACCCTGTGACAACTCCCAAGACTCTAGCCACACACGCTGCACACTAAAATACTGTCGGATTCCTGCCTCCACCGAGCCCACTTAATTCCCTCTCCCCATCACTCTCTTCTCATCCCTCTCCATCAGGGTGCAAATCACCTTTTCTTCTTTCTATTTCCAGTGTCACAGCCTAGAAAAGTCCCTGGCTTTGTCCCCACCATGGCCTCCCAGCACACGAATACACCACAGCTGACTGGCCTTCCAGGACAGACAGCTCCTCTCACACTCTCTCAGTGCTCTGATTCTGTGTTTCCACCCCACCAGACCACTGGCAGATGTAAGGCACGCGTGCCGCAGAGAGCTGTTTGTATCACGCAAAGCTCTAAGAGGTTCACCATTGCTGTCCTGGCCATTCTTCAATATTCGACGCCAACAATCTGCAGCTGCCTCTTCAGCCAGCAGTAACTTCTCCTCTTCTGTGTTTCCAGGTAACAGGCTTTTTGTCCTCCAGTTGTGAGGTCTCCTCACACTCTGTCTCATGCTGCAGTCATCTTACATATGTGTCATGCCTTTCCAATAAGTTTCTCGTGGTCAGAAACATGTGCTCAGTTTGCAAAGCATCCTTATGTGCATTACCTCAGTCAGTTCTTAAACTTTAGGAGTAGACATTTTAATACGACACTTTTAGCAGCTTTACAAAATCACGGGTGCTTATCGTAGAAAACAGATAAACCCAAGACTAAAAGTTAGATGCACGCCTATAATACAAAGATGACTACAGCCAACATTGGGAGTAAATTGGTTCTTTCTTGAAAATACAAACTGCTCAGGAACCAGCCTTTTATAATCACCAACCTATCAAAACTTTTCATGTCAGGGAAATATATGCTCTAATTTTAATAGCTACATAGCATCATATTTATGGATGTACTATAATTATTCAGCCAGATTTTTACCATATGTGATTTAGATTATTTCTAGTTTTTGCAGTTAGAAAAAAAAAATAATGCCCATTCTTGCAGCTGACTTTTGCACCAGACTTGGTCATTTTTCTAGGGTCAGTTTTTAGATATCAACTTGCCAAATCCAAAAGTATATTTGTTTTAAAGAGGTTTTACAAAATACATGCAGAAATGTCCTTTCTATCCTGCTAGAGGCATTTGAGAAATGCCTTTTTCCTTGCCGGTCAGTTGTTCCCATTTTATAGACAAGGATACTGAGGTTTAGGAAAGTCAAGCACAGGTCTAGACCAGGAACATGGCCAGTGAGTGCTATTATCTTCCGACTCCACCCACCTCTGTCGTTGTTCTTGTGTTTCTTACAAATCCAAAGAGAGTGTAAGGAGTATTAAGTGCCAAACCAATGCTGGGGTCCCTGAAGGGGCAGGCTGAGGTGAATGTGATCTGAGTGGCGAGCTGTGCCTTGCAACTTTGCTAATGTCACTTCCCAGAGGTCTGAGACCAACATGGCAGCCTGGAGAGCTGTGTAGGGTAGGTTTGTGCTGTTCTCTCCTTTCCTCCTCTGGGCAGGTGCAAACTGCTTCAATTAGGGCCAGAATCTACCATGTGCCTAGGCCTGACCACCCACAGATGAAACACACACACACACACACACACACACACACACACACACCTTCTCCTCTGCTAGGGGCTCGAGTCAAGTGGGGAAGAAGGATGGAAAGGAAATCATCGTCACCTCAATGGGTGTATGACGCTGTTCCTGGCCGTTGACTTCACCGTCCCCTCCTTTGCCAAAGCCTGCAGTGGCAGGGTGGAGGACAGGGCAGGGTCAGTGCTGGGGAAGGGAGGAAGCCCTGCCTGCTATGTGTCTCCTTTGGCTTCTGTCTCTCATTATAGCCTTTGTGGCCCTGCGGGGCCAGAGCTGTCCCTCCCAATCCTGCTGCAGCCACACGCTCTTCTTCTTGGGCCACACATCTGCCTGCTCCCAGCCCTGGGACACCACAGAGGAGCTGGGACTCCCGGAGAGAAGTCACACCAGTGTCAGGGAAGAGAGGCCAACTGGCTTCCCACCCAGGGATTAATAAAATGCACATCAGCAAGAAGAAGGACAATCAGAGGTGACATCCGCATGCCCCAAGCAGGGCGCTGCTTTGGGGCTACAATCTACCTGGGTTTCTCCTTTCCCAGAACTGACAACCAGCTAGTTCTACTTGTTTCCCTACTGCCTGAAGAAAGCTTCGAGGCAGAAACATTGTCTGTAATCTCCTTTCTGTCGCTGCCAGCTATTCTTCTGAGCAGAAGGAGGGTGACTTGCATGTCAGAAAGCATGGAGGAGAATGAGACAGTCTGGCTTGGCAGTGAGAGGGAAAGTGCCGATGGGTGCTGGAGACCCTTCCCAATCAGCCCGCCTCTGGGAGCCACCCTGCCTGGCCCTGGAAGAGGGCACCTGGTGCCACCAGCAGAGACATGGCACATGGTGCTCATCACTATGCAAGGTCTTCTCCTCTGACGGCTAAAAGGAAGCCTGCAGAGAGATTTCCTCGTCCTGAGCTGAGCATGAGTCCCTCCCACAGACATCCTAACAGGCAGAGAAAAGACACCCAGAAATTGGGCTGTGTGTGACTTGATGTGACAGTCCAGATGTTTTGGGAACAAGGAAGAAAGCAGGATGGTCAGACTGAAAATAAAGTTCCTCAGGTCCGCACTCCTTCCCACTGAAATGGAATGTCTGCACTCCACCTCTTTGGTTCTCATTAGGCCCCTTCCTGCCTGGCCAAGTACATTTTGCCTGGGCGTCTGCTCACGGGGATGAGCAGGCTTCTGCCTTCGCCCTCGCCTCTTCTGCCAACTCACTCTAGGACCTTCTGCAGAGGAGTAGGACAGACTCTAGAATTTCTGTCCAGAGGCCCAAACCAAAGACCATTTCCTTCTACTTTGGGGAAATTAATCCACTCTAGATTTACCCCAGGAGCAAAAAGCACCAAGGATCCTGCCCTGGTTGACCTAAGAGCCTGGAAAGTGTTTACCCTCACCCCGGAGCCCACCCGAGGACTTTTTCCTCTGCAAGTGCAGCGATGGCAGCATGGTTTGCCTGTAACCACCCTCCAGCACTCTCCGAGGCAGGTATCTCTCAGAGTCTTTAGCCTCCCCCCACTCCTGCTGGGGCAAGCAAGCCAAGGAGGCCAGCCAGGGGCGGCGCTGCTCCCGCAAGTATGTTCTGTGACCTTGGAACCTCACCAGTCTGCATTCTGTTCCGTCATCACCCTTATCACTGACCTGCATCACTGTCATCTGTAAACAAGAAGCCAGGCCTGATGGGGTGACATTCTCCCATCTTGTTCTCTGAGGACACTTCATTAGCTACTGAACTCAACTGTCATCACAGAGAGAGGCTACTAGGAAGCCAAAATAGCACACAGACTTATTTTCACTGTTTCTTCCCTGTGCAGACGTCTACAGTGGCTTGCCGGGGCCTATAAAAACAAATCTCTTAGCCTCTGTTCTGGAGGACCTGGTGCTCCCCTCTCCTCTGCGCATCCACTTCCTACCCAGGCCCCAAAGGCAGCTGCAGCCCTACCTCTCTGCAGATGAACGATCTGCCTCTGTCTCTCTACTATATGATTGGGCCTTCATCTTGATCTCAACTTCTGCTCTTTGTGTTAAACCAAGTCTCCTCAGTGGCATCATAAACTTCTGAGGACCACCTGTGCCTGTTTCGCTGATTCCCTCCATTTATACCTAGGTGAACACTGTGCCCATGAAGATCACTGCAAGTACCCTTGTCCTAAGGAGACAAGCCATTACCAGAAAATATTAACTCAGATCAATGCTGAATCAGTTCAGTCAAGAGCCTGCCCACTTAGTTATTACAGTCACTGCCAAGCACATGGCAACTCTCCGTATTTCAATGTGTCCTTGAGTCGAGAGCATTTGCCTGAACTGTGGATTATTTCACGCGCTTTCTGTACTAATCCTGCGTCAGTGTGGGAGAGACCGTGGAATGAGATCAGTCAACTGGGATTCAAATGCCAGGCCTATCCCTGCTCCACTGTGTGATCCAATAC
This sequence comes from Dolichotis patagonum, assembly GCA_004027295.1. Taxonomy (NCBI): domain Eukaryota; kingdom Metazoa; phylum Chordata; class Mammalia; order Rodentia; family Caviidae; genus Dolichotis; species Dolichotis patagonum. The sequence continues at coordinate 16,121 of PVJX010001472.1, read as the reverse complement.
ATCTTACAGCAACTGTTCTCCTACTTCTGAAAAATGGGAAGAGTAATACCTAACATACAGGGTATCTACTCGGATTTATATTCTATGACATACAGAGGTGCTTAGTGGATAGTAAAGGGCTCTGCAGTGACAAGGACTGAGCCTTTAATAAATGGTGACGATTGCCATTCGTGACTATTGCCGTAGTGGTAACACTATGCTTAGATCTTATTTAATAAAACACTGATCCTTCAAGATTCGGCTCTCCAAATTTTCTTTCTCAAGGCCATTCTTCGCCACACAGGACTGGTCATTCTGTCTTTTCTATTCATCCAATAACTCCGAGCGTCATCTAAGATGAAGTCCAAAGTTCTTGTCATGAACTGCAAGCCATATCAGGTAATTATTACCATTTGTTCTTATATGAGTCCTTCTGCGAAGTTGTGAGCTTCCAGAGCCAAGGACTGAGTATTCCCCACTTTGCTTCCATTGCTGGACGACTTAGTGGGTGTTTACGAGATGAGGGTCTAAATGGACAAGCAGGGATGCCAAAAGCAGTCAAGAGACCTGGCCAGAGTTTGAGCTGGATGCAAATTTTTTTTCTGTCTGAAGAAACAGGCTAGTGGGGCTGGGAATTTATCAGGGAAAGTAATTCTGCCTTTTAACTCAACCAAGACCAGCCCCCAGTTTGAAAGAAGCCCTTTGCCTTGCCCAGGAGGATTTTCTTCCTTGGGGAAACTTCCATCCCATTGGAAGATTCTGATGTTGAAAACCTGCAAAGCCCTGCCTATAACCACCCCTCCTTATCCCACTCTCTCGCCCACTCTTCCCTGCCATGCCTTTCCTCAGCAGTCAGGACACCCCCTCACCCCGAGTCCCTCTCTTAACTAGGCTGCTGGGTGACCTTGGGTTCTCAGGCAGCCCGCTCCAGAAATGCATCTTGGTACCTGTAACCATTTCTTTTCCTGTCCCTACCCCCACTGAGTGAGCTGCATCTCCCTCCTCTCCACGTCCACTACCTCACCATAGCTCAGCAGTAGCCTCTGATACCCAGCCCATCCTCTGCATGGTGGCCTGGAGGACAGTTCCAGCAGCTGAGTGCACCCTATGCAGTTTAGTTAGCACGTAGTGCTACTAAATGTGTACAATCTGTCTACTTCACTAAGCATACAACCCTAAGCAGAACCTAAGCAGAAGCTCAGACCCTTATACCTCCATATGTATTTTGTATACCAAGTGATCAATAAAGATTTGTTGCACGAAGAGGTAAATAAAAGTATATGTTCAGAAGATGGACAAAGTATATAGCACACCTGATGCTGATCTCCCTAACAAGGAATAATTCTATCCAATTTTGTATTGAATACCTCTCTGAAGTAGGTATTATCACTCCCACTTTTATGTAGGAGGAACAGGTTAGAAAAGCTAAGTGATTTGCCTGAAGTCACAAAGCTAGTCAGGAGTCCCAGGGTTTTATTGCAACCTCCTTACAACAGCTCCCCGGCACCTGCCCACCTGCCCAACCTGTCCACCTAGTCAGGGAGATGGTGTCAAAAGGCTGAGTCATTCTGCCTCGCTAGGGAAATAAACAAGAAGAATTTTTCTTCTCATCATTTGGTGAGCCAGTGACATTTCGTTTGACAAAGAGTCTAGGAAAAGCCTCTCCTGGGACTAGTTTTGGAACCAAGCTCTGATAATATTGCGTTATTGAAAAGGGATGCTAGGAACTGAGCTCCGATGGCCTTTTACGCGAAGTAATTTATGCAGGAAATGAGAAATATATGTTTTTTAAAGAAACACACATTGATTTACACAGTCACAAAGAAAACGATACGGACAACACACACACTTACACACACACACTTGCATATGCACAGGCACACATGAATATGTACGCACCCACACACACACAGAAAGTTCCAGATCCACAAGGGAGCAGGTTCTGGTGCGTGTTCATGGTCATGTCTGCACAGTGACAAGCCAAAAGATCCAAGTCAGAGGGATGTACGCCCACTTGCAGCACAGTCTGCTGGCCCTGCCTTCCCCTCCCATGCCTTCCAGGGGAATTTGCAATTTTCCCCACACATGTAAATTTCAGTCATTAAGGAACACAGAGGAAGCGTGACATTGAAGAAATTAATCTCTCTGTGCCCCCTGTGTTTCTCAGGGTCCTGCCTCCTCCCTGTGATCTACTTCACGTGGAGATGGTGCCAACCCAATGACCTGCTGCCCAGGGCACAGCTCCCACTCAGGAAGATTTATCCCCTGCGCCTCGAGGAGGCACAAACACAACCCGCTCGGAGGAAAGCGGGGGAGGATAACAAGGAAAGGAAATAAAATTCTCGTTCAGATGCCGCTCAGAAATGGATCTCAGAGAGGGAGGGATGGTAAGAGGATTTCATTCAAAACACTTCCTTCCCCAGGCAGTTTGTAAAGGGTTGGGATTTGCAAGGGTGTTTGAAAGTCAGGAATTCCCTCCTAGCCATGCTGATGGTGACCTGGACTCAAAGCAGCATCTAGGATCCCACTCCTATGGCATTGCCCCTTGAAAATTCAGAGAGGCCAGACTCTGCTCTAGGGCTGGAAGCAGCTGGTTTTATCCACGATTTTGGGTGCTCTGGGCCTCAGGTTTGCCACCTGTAAAATGAGAAAGTGAGGACTGGATGGTCACTTCCAGCATCGTCTGTAGGAGGGGCTACTTGCTAAGCCTTGGTTAGTAAGGCTTTGCACACCATTGAATTTGTGAGATGACTTAAACCATGTCCAGCCGCATCCCTGGGCTGGACTAGCTTCACCGTCATTGTGAGGTTAGTGCTGCACCTGCTGCACAAACAGAATAAGCAAAACTGAGTTTCAAATGTCTCGTTTAAGGTCACAAGAAAATCACTACCGTTTTGAGTGATATGTAACCACTCCCTATTTAAGCAAACTACCAGCAAAATGCACCTTGAAAATCCTGGAGTTTTTGTGTTGAAAGAATATTTATTTTTTTCTATTGCCAAGGTCAGATATGTTAAACACTAACTAATTTGAAACCTGCTGGCTTTTTTTTCTGGGTTGAAGATGGAGGCCCAGGGCAGATGGTCCTTTGGTTCAAGGAAAAAAAATTAACTCTCTTTTAGCTATTAAAAATCAGATGAAATCAGATGAAACAACGGGAACCAAACTGTTCCTCACTGAGAGCCTGCCATGTTCAAACTTCTGAATAGGCCTGATAAAATCGGCCAGTGTGTCTAAGGCTTGCATTCTGGTCGGTAACAAGACAATAAACAACTTATATAAATAAAATACATAGAGAAAATGTTAAGGGCAAAGGACAAAAGGTACAGGAAAGGGGGTGAAAGGTCAGGAGTTTAAAGTTCTCTGCCAGCTTTCTACGGAAAACAAGCCATGGTCCCAAAGATGAAAGGATGTAAAACTCAGGGCAGAAAGGAGACACAAAGGTTTTGCTTGGAAAGCAGGCCCCAGGGAAAGGCAGAGGGCCAGAGTGGACAGGAGAAAGCGGGTGATAGAGAGCCCTTGCACTGTAGCTACGAGGGTAAGAGGTTCTCACACATGTAGAGTTTAACTTGTTCTTACCTCGTGCCAAGACTCCCCCTGTCGTCTCCCCAGGCTTGGACTAGAGAGAGGGGTGGAGGCACTTGCTTCAGGGCCAAAATTTACGAGGTCCCCAAAACCTCAAGAATGGAAACACAAGCAGCAATGGAGACAGTGCCTTACCAAGCCACACTGGGGCCTGCGACCGAAGGTCAGTAACACCTCATGCATGCACACACAGAAATATCCCGTGTACCCTACTGGTATGCACAATTATTATGAGTCAAGCCAAAATTACAACTTCTAAATATTTTGCTGATCATACATTTTTGCAATTAATTTTGATTTTAAAGACTATTGCATTAAAATATTCTTTCACTTGATTACTGAGTTTTTGGGGATCCCCATAACCCTTAAATAACCTTTGCCTCGAGGTAATCAAGTCCTGGCACACCTTGCTTTATGTCTCCAGTAAAGATCGTACACACGTAGTGGCTGTGCAGTGCGCAGAAGAGAAGAGGCCACATCCGCACATGGGCAACCCATGCAAGCAGCACGGAGGAGGCCCTGCAAGCAAGACAGAAAAAGGAGAACAGGACGTCTTCCGGGGATGTGACCAGAGGCGTCTAGCACTGTCCTCTCCTGGAATGCGGGGAAGCCATGGGCTGTCTGCAGTGTGGGAAGGAAACCTCAGTTGATCTATTGGGGTGTTCAATGGGAAGGTGAGCGCTCACTCTTGAGGGGTTGGGGGCTGGGAGAGGGATGGCAGATGGCTACTGCTCCCCCATGCCAGCTCTGCAAAGAAGCACCCTGAGAAAATCAAGCTGTGAAGGTACCAGAGGCTCTGGGGAGCTGGTCGGGGTGGGGTGGGGAAGTTGGACATCAATTGCTTTCACCCCATGGGAAAACCAAAGAACAGCTCCTTGCTACTGCGTCTGCCGCAAAGAAGGTGAGGCCCCTCAGCATCTCGAGAACGGCAGGCCAGGGGATAGGCACTAATGTAGAACAAAAGAGAAGATTCTGGAAGGATGAATACTGGCTCACTGACTTGCCACCAAGGGAAGACCCAGGCCCCAAGCCAGTTCTCTTCTGTGGATCCCTGCTTTCCTCCAGCACCCTCCAAATCCCAACAGTAAATCCTAGGCACCCCAGTTGATCCATCTCTATGCTCAAACGTCTTACTATTTTTTAAAAATAAGATACATCTTTGGCATTTTGTCGTTGACATATGATATGATTCCTACATAACTTTTTAGGGTTATTGTTTATGACTCTGTTTGAGTCCCTAGAGGGTAGGGACTGGCAGGTGGCACTGCTGTGATCTGAGTGTGCCCCTCCTAAACTTGAAGTGATAAAGTTCGAAGGTTCTGCCCTTATGAAAGGCTGCAGGGAGCTTCCTGGCTCTTTCACCATGTGAGGAAACACAGAAGGTGCCATCTATGAGGAATAAGCCCTGATTAGACACGGAATCTGCCCATACCTTATTCCGGTCTCCAGAACTGTGAGAAATATATTCCTGTTATTTAAAAGCCACCCAGCCTAAGGTCATTTGTTAGATGAGCCCAAATGGACAAAAGTACACACTCGTGAACCAATCTGAGGTTGCCTGCTCTTGTAAATAAAGTTTTATCAGCACACCACCACACACACTTGTTGATGACTGTCTGACCACTTTCCATTATGTGGCATGGTTGAATACAGTAGTTTGATAGAAGCAGTGCTGGATAGTTGCAACATGAAACCTGAAATATTTGCTGAACCTGTACAGAAAGTTTGCTGGCCCTAGTCAAGGTCGTATTTAACTACACTCTCTGCCCTCCACACTCCACCACATCCTTCCAGGCCCTCGCTGGTTCTTAGGCTGAGGTGCCCTCTCCCCACGCTCTCAGAGCTGAAATGCAGCTCATTCCTCAAGGACTCAGCTCAAGTACTACTCATTTTGTGTATTTCTGAATGCCTACAAAGAATCACTCCTACCTCCACAGGGCCAATTACATTCATGCTTAGTGTGACCACTGTTCACGGTGGAAAAACTGTGAGAGTGATGGAAAGGTGATTCCCAGTTCCACAGCAATTCCAGTTTCACCTGAGACCACCCCTGGCCCAGCAGGTCCTATAAGTGCTGCTACCCCTGGTGTCTGTTTCCTTCTGCCTTCTGGTGGTGGAACGCGTCTCCTGCTTCCCCTAGCAGGCAGCATGCTCAAGGGTCTGGGCAGTTTTTAATCCTTTGTCCTTGTGCAGAAAATATGATCAGTTAATATTTGTTGAGAGAAAAGAAGGCAGGGCTCTGCCCCAAGCACCATCTGGAAGAGCAGCCCGCTAGAATAATGAAGGACAGGGAGCCAGCAGGTGGACGGAGAGGAGGGATTTGCAGTCATGGAGGTTGCATGGTTGCCTTTTTGTCATTGTGCTTATGTGCCCAGGTCCATGGGCCACTGTGTGCCTGGGACATCTGGGGTAACCCCACCTTTCCGGTTCCCTTCAGCCCAACGCATTCTCTCAGCAATTTGCCCTTACGACATCTGGCCAATGAGGCTGGGCCACTTGTCCTGTTCTGCAGGATCCCCTGTGCATCCAAATGCTGGCTTGGAGTGGCCAAGGTGGTCATGACAACCCAAATCCCTGCCGTATTAGTTAGGAAAGGAAGGGAGCCGACTCAAGGATCACAGCCTGTTTCCGTGCATTTTTAGCTGAAGCTGAATATGATGACCAGAATTTAGATATGCATCTTCCTTTTTATAAGACTCCAGCACATTCTATAGACTTCTGCTCACTAAAGCGGAGACAGGAAGCAGCAAGGGACAAATGACCCATTTAACATTCTCGGAACTCCCCATCTGCTCTCCCTTGAGCAGCCACATTTGAAGTGCAAATCTCATTCTACTAAATCCTGTGCCTCCCACGTCTCCAATTTGTCACTAGTTTCCCATTCCCCTGGAGATCAACACCCATCCATATAACGGCCACAGAGGTCGGGTGCAGCCCAGTCTTCAACCTTTCCGGCTTTTCTGGCTCACTTTTTGCTTTCCAGCAACCAAGATGTTGCATCTTCCTACCACAGGGCATTTACACTAGCTACCACAGCTCTCTGGCAGACACTCTCCTTCATCTACTTTCAACTAGTAGCAGCCTGTTTGTTTTCACGTCTTGACTGAAGGCTTCCTCCAGGAGCTATGCCGAACTCTCCTACCAAGTAAGGCTTCTTTGTTATGTTGCATTTCCCAAGCACTTGGCTAAGTTTGCAATCATATATCCATGTGTGATTATTTCGGCAGTGCCAGTCTGCCTCATTAGGCTGTAAGTTCCATGTGGGCAGGGGTCCAGGCTAGCTTTGTACACCTTGAATCTCCAGGACCTGATAGCATTTCAAATACTGACTGAAAGATCCTCCTCACCAGTCTAAGTCAAAGGCTGGGAAGGCAACCTCTGACCTCTTACTGTTGGTATAACGTGATTAGAAATAAAAATCTAAGGGTTAAATTCCCCTTTCGTCTCGCCCTGCACTTGCAGTTTTTCATCTTTCTTACAAAGATGTCTTTAGGGGCCTACGACAGGCAAGGCCACACGATCAAGGTGACACAGGCCCAGGCCCAGACCCAGTTCAGGACAGGAAGTAAACATGGACAGGCCTGTACTAATGCAGAAAGACAACCAAGAAAGAGGCACAAGCCAGTACCAACCAGCTGGCAGCCAGCGCTCTGCAGCGGGTCTTGAATCTTCCATGCAGCCTCCCCATACTAGGCTCAGTGGGAACCCTCAGGAGCCTGTTCACACCTGAGCTTCTCTCTCCTTCCCTTCCTGCAACCGTTTGAACATCCCCCTTCAAAATTCATGTTGAAATTAAATTGCCACCGTAGCAGTACGAAGAGGGGAGGCCTTCAAGAGGTGATTAGTCCAGGAGTGCTCTGCTCTCAGCAATAGACTAGTGCTGTCACCGTGGAAGTGGGTTTGTTACCATGAGAGTGGGTTCCCGATTTAAAAAAAGAGAGAGATCAACTGGTTTCTCTCTGTCCTGAGCATGTTCCTCTGTCCTCTGCCACGTAATGGCACAGCAGGAAGCTTTACCAGATGTAACGACGTTGCCCTCTTGGGCTTCCCAGTCTCTAAAACTATGAGCCAAATAAACTTCCACCTTGATAAAGTATCCAGCCTGCGGTGTTGTATTACAGCAACAGAAAACGGACTAAGATCCTTCTTCTGTTCCTCCTTTCCTCCCTCTCCCTCCCTTCATTTGCTGTTGCAGTAGTGTCCTTCTATGAATGGACAGCTTGTCCCATCATGATGCCATTTCCCCAAGTGTAGGGGCTGCACCTTCCGTGTCTTTGATCTCTCATAGCCAGAGTGCCAGGCCAGTACTCAGTCAATACTGAGGCTTCCTGCTCGGACTCGGACGCAGGCAGAGGGTGGGCCACGTAGGGGACCTGCCTGGGGTGCAGAGCCAGAGGAGAGCTTTAGGTTCCCCAATCAGGGTGCAGCAGGGAGGTCCCGGGGGCAGTGTAGCCCCAGGTGTGCGAAGGGTCAGTTCAGTGAGGCCTTCCACAGGCAGCCCACTGCTGGGCTGAAGCTGCTGCCCCAAAGCCAGAGCGGATCGGTCCCCATGTGAAGCCCGGAGCAGGTCAGTGTTCACTTTCAGGTCTGCAGGACCTTTGCCTGGTGTTCACTCCGCCTGCCCCACGCAAGCCCAGCCACAGCTGGCAGCGGCACCCCTGGGTGGGGCTGAGCAGAGAGGCCCCTGCAGGCTCTGACCAGAGAAAAGGCACAACAGCTGCCCCTGCGCTGGCGCCAAGCCCACTCTCTGTGAGGAGGTCTCTCTGTGCTGGGCCAATAAATAATAGAAGGTCCAAGGCCCGAGGTAGTGTACTCCTGCCGCTGAGCCTCGGGCAGGATGGCAGAGCAGCCCGCCAGGTCAGGAGCACAGGGATTAATAACGCATCAATTTTAATGCAGGGAGAGGGGGTTTTTTCCTGCTTCACAAACAGCAAAGTGAATGTTTGAGCATCCTGGCAGGGGGTTAATGAGGACTCTGATTAGTTATTCGGATTTCTCCCCACTGCCTCAATCCATCCTCCTAGAGAGGAGGACAGGAAGGAGGTGTAGGGGGGCACCGCACAGAGAGGCTGGGAGAAGAGGGTCCTCCCATCCCAGAGCAGGTTCCAGCCCGAGGAAACTGCAGCTGCCTCACCCCAGCCCACCCCGTATACACTGTGGCAGAGCAGGAACTGAGAAAGGCTGGCGATGACCTGGCCCAGCCGCTGGTTTGGGGGACCACAGGGGTGTGATTTATTAGCCATACAGAGGGCAGTGAGAGCCAGGGCTGTCCTTGGGGCAGGGGACCAAGAGGCATCCTCATGGGAAGTCTCTGCCTTTTGGACCAGGTGATTTCCTCAGGGTGGAGCAGGGCAAGGATGGGGAAGTGATGGGGAGGGGGCTTCTCAGCAGCAGCAACCCCCCCCCCCCCCGGGTCTGGAGCAGCACTGCTTCCCTGGTCCCCAGCTCTGAGGCGGCTCCATGGCGGGGCCTCCGACATCCTCCTCTCCTTCCGGCTGACTCCCAGGTGGTGATGGATCCTGCTCATCTGAACCGACACGGAGGGCACAAGAGAGGGGTGACAGCACTGGAGAAGCAGCTTTTCTGTTCTCAGGGAGGGAAGTCGCCAGGCCACCTGGACACACGCTCCGCATCTTCCCCGCATCATGATGTAGATAGACTTCCAGGCGCAAGCTCCCCACACCCCTGCCCACCCCAGTTCCTAGCCCATCTGCTGCAGTGCAGAGCTGGATCCAAACCTGCCATGGTGACCGCATGAACCAGTGACACGATGGCAGAGATATCACACTGCAAGGGCTCCAAGATCATCTCAGTGCCACTGAGTCTCCAGGATGCATCCCTCTTGGAGGTTCCTGAGATCTGCCCACCTTTCAACCCCACATTCTCAGTCTGTACGCTGAGGCCCCTTCATCAAACCCCCCCCCCCCCAGCTTAGGGTCGGCACCCTCTTCATACCCATGGCTTCTTCATGGGCCTGAGTCCTCTGGGGAATTACATGCTGCATGCCAGAGTCTCAACTATTCTCCTTCACTCAGAATGACACAGCCACTGCCTGCTGAGGGGTTGCTGTGTGCCGGCCACCATGCCTGGGGCTCCACGTACCCAGATCCCAGGGCTTGCAGCTGAGCCTCTGAGGCAGTACCTACACACGTGTGCACCGTGGCCTGGTGCTGTCTTACTGAACATTCTGCAACAATGGAAATGTCCTATCAGTGCCTGCTACAGAGCCCTTGAATTAGACCTGGTGTGACCAACTTTTCTGTTTTATTTAATTGTTATCTATGTACCCTGCTTGGTAGTAGTCCTGTACCAGACAGCACAGGTCTGGAGGGCCCCACAGGCAATGTACCCGTACCACACTGGTAGCAAAGAGCCCGGCTGGGGGCCGAACCAGGCTTGTCTCCTTGAGGGCAGGCAGGCTTTTCCATGGCATGGGGCTTCCAGGCATCATCATCAAGCGCTGGCAGAAATGAAAGGATGGTCACAGGGCACAGTCAACATGTCTGCGAGGCTCCTGTGGTGCCACCCAGCACCGGGTCTGTGGGGATGGGAGGGAACGCCGTGGGGAACAGTGCTGACTAAGGCCCCATCTCTGTCCTCCAGCTGCTTCCAATTTTGGGGGAAGGAGAAAATAAATAAATTCTACCAGGGCAGAGGCATTCAGGTGCAAAACTGAATGGAGTAGGATGCCAGCCCAACTCAACCCTGCCTGGCTACAAGGTTCATTCTGTCCATGTGTCTACTCTTTCCGGGGTTGGCTTCTCCTGCGTTTCTCTCCTGGGATGACGGGCACCACCACTGCTGCAGGAATTCAATAAGAAAACTGGGGCAGCCTTCAACCTCTTTTCCCTTCCTCCTACTTTTCCTTGAACCTCAGTGACACCCTGATAGTTCTGCCTAAATGTTCACTAAATTCTCCCTCCCTCCCGACCTGTGCTCCGTGCTCCCTCCTGCCCACTCAATGGCTGCGCACAAGGCCTGGCGGGCTCCTGGCCTCCTCTGCCTCCTTCTCACCACCATCTGCTCTCTGCCTCCTCCAGAGTGCAAGGTGCTTTCTCATGCCTCTGTGCTTTGTCTCTGCTGCACCCCTCTTCCTGGAACCCTCAATTCTGTCTAATCTCGTGGGTCTTCCATACATTCCCAGGCTTCCCTGGAAGGCCTTCCTGAGCATCCATCGCCCATGGCAAATGGGGACTCCCACCCGTACCTCCCACAACCCTGAGCACGCCTCCACAATGCCACCTACTACGAAATTGTGTGTCTCTCCCACCCAATGACACTCGTGGAGGTCAGATGGTGGCTTTGTCTTCCTTGTGCTCAGTACACCTGAGTGTATGTGACCCACCGTAGAAGGCAGGGAGGGAGCAAGTCTGTCTGCACTGCATTTGTTCACGCAGGCCAGCCACCTTCTGCCCTCTGCTCCCCACCCTACAACCCTTCTCTGATGGAGTGGCCTGTAGGGAAAGGCCCTGAGAACATTCCCAGTTTACCTCACAGCCTGTTCTCCTGAGGCACGGCAGAGGGGCTCCTCACAGAACCTGGTGGCCCAGGAGAGCTCTGGTGGGTGTCTGAGACAGACTCAGCAGCAGCCTGCTTCAGCCCCTCTCCAGATGGCTTTGGCTCTGTAACCTCCAGATCGCCATCTTCCCGGGCCTTGGGGCTCCCCAGTCCTGACCCCCACACACATCATTAACTGGGACCATCAGGCACTGCTCATCACAAACCTCAGTTCCACCACAAGGCAGTTACTGTCTGGTGCCTGAATCTAGGAACCAGACTCTGTTACTGTCATCTTTATCTCCATGTGCACTTCCCAATTTACAAAGCGAGCTCTCCACACATTCTCATTTGATCCACACCACTCCCTTATGGAAGGAGGGAAGCTAGGCACAATTCTCATCTTACAGACCATGAATAGAGAAGCAGAGAAATTAAGGAACTCATCTGATCTAAAATGGTTGAGCCTAGATTCACACTCAGATTCAGAATTTTTATTATAAACTCAGTGTTCAATACACTGGGAGAACAGGATTATCAATTTTTTTTTAATTTAAAAAGGAAGAACGGATTTGGAGGAGGTACTGATGGGTCTATTTGAGGATGTACTGTATTCAAAGTTTTGACACACCTTGCATAGGGAAAGCTTGAAAGGAGTGTCCAAGGCTGTCCTGCACCCCCAGCCTACCATGTACCCCTCCCACACATGTTGTTCCCTAATACAATCTTATTTTTTAGCCATGTGCCCTTTGTGGGGACTTTATAGACTTTCTTACACCACTGGCTTTTGTTACCACACCCAGACCTTGGGGCCACTCCAAATGCTACTTCCTCCATGAATCTTCCCTGGATCTTCCCTAGCAGCCCTGGCCTCTTCTCCTTTTGGGTTCTCACAGCACTTTGTATATTCCAGTATCCTAAATTCGTCCCTTTCTACCTATGGCTATAGTAATATGTGGGTCTGCCTCCTCCATGGGGTCTAAGGCAGGGAGGATTCTGGTTCACTTTCGTATCACCCACAGTATCTAGTACCATGGCTTGGGAATAAGAAATGATTAAAAAATTGGTCGAGTTGACCCAGGTGTGCTTGCACGTGCCTGTAATCCTGCCACTCTGGGAGGCTGAGGCAGAAACACTTCAAGTTTGAGATCTGCCTCGGCAACTTAGCAACTTAGGAAGATTCTGGGGACATAGCTCAGTGCAAAGGCTCCAGGTTCAATTCCCAATTCCAGATTAAAAAAAAAAAAGGTTGTGTTGAATTGTGTTTTTAAAGAGAGCTGTAAGTTTTAACCCCTATCTTCCCAAAGGGAAACGGGAAATGTAGCGGGCATCAGAGCTTTGTCTGAATCTTCATTTCCAAACCTGAGCTTTGTAACGATCCAAAAGCACATGAGTAAAAGATGGAAGGCGGGGTTATGAATGAGAAGTAATACAAAAAAGGAGCTGGAACCTGTTGGAAGCGGTGCAGGAAAGGCGAAGACAGAAGGAACAGGAATCTGAGAATACCTCTTGCTCCACACCCACACGTGTTCCCTTTCTCCTCTCTCTTGCAAAGCAATACTGGAAGCAAAATGGAAAGAAAAAAATAATAAGGGATTCAGGCAGCTACTGCCTGGCGCCGACAGGAGGTTACCAGATGACAGAAGGAAAGAGAATGATTTAACTCCCACTTTGTTTTGTGTATTTCAAGGACGATGATCAGGAAACCAGAAAGAGGATTTTGAAAGAGCCTGGTGAGGGAATGGTAAACTGAAGGCTGAGGATCCCAGCAAACTGCATCTTAGAGAGTGCAATGAACTTAAAGGGAGGCTTTTGGGACCACTGTTAGCTATCTGTGAACCAAGGCAACAATGGTGCTTAGAAACAGAAATAGATAAAAGTTGACTATTTTTACAATATGGCAAATATAAGATTCTGGAAGCTACCGGACAGTCTTCATATTAACTGCCAACAAAAAATTCTAAATTGATTTGTTTATAAAATGAAGAAGGAATGATCTAAACCCAGAATGGCTTCATTGAGAAACAGTCCTGTCAAACTTTCTATCACCCTTAAGAACAAAACAGAATTTCTAGGTTGGTAGACCAAAAAAATACTGAGGGGTAGCTTGACTTCAGCAAGACATATGATAAAAATCTTCCATGATATCCTGAATAAAATGGGATAACAGATAGAGATCTTCTAGCTAGAAGAGTGATTGTTCTCATTGGATACTGAGGCGTAGATTTCAGTCTGGAAGGAAGTTTTCGTGTTCAAGTAGCCAGCTCTGTATCATTGAAGAATTTTTAACAGACCTGCATAATGTAGTAGAAGGTACACTTGTCACTCCACACACTGGAGAGGACAGTTCTTAAAAAAAAAAAAAGACTGAGAAGGAGCTTGTGAGGCAGGAATGACAGGTGAGAAGCAAGGAGAGAGATGATGTGGAATAGAGATAAATATACATTTATCCATTAGAGCAAAATGCAAAGTGTATGGTGAAGGAGACAGAACTTAAAAGCATTTCAGATGGGGAAAAAAAACGAAGAGAAATTTGACTGAAAATGTAACAAGTATCAGTAGAACACTGGTTTAGATTACTTGCCCAAAGAAAAAGAAGGAAAAAGTAAGAAAGAGACAAAAAGGATAACTGCAATCTTAGGCTACATGATACAAGGCCTGTGTCCAGTGAAGCAGGCTATGGTTTAGATCACACTACAGAAACTTTTTTTTTAAATTATTGATTGTTCAAGATGGGATATAAATATTCAGTTCTTTAAAATTTATTTTAACTGATATATAAAAATTGGACATGTGTTGAATATGACATGACGCTTAGTTACATGTATACCTCCTGTAATGTTTAATTCAGATTAAAGGTATCTATTTCCGAGCTGGTACATGTCTGTAATTCCAGTACTTGGGAGGTTAAGGAAGGAAGACAGTTTCATGTTCGAGACCAGCCTGGGCTAAAAAGTGACCTCAAGTGGCCCTGAAGCAAGGCCAGCAGATTGCTGTAGCTGCTGGTTTCAAACTGGAGCCTAAAGAGAATTCTTTCTGTGGTCTGTTGGCCATTTCAGAACTTTGGAAATGGAATGGTCAATTCATCAGAAAGAAATAGCAGGTGAGTATGGCGGACTTTGGGGGGCCTGCAGGGGAGAGACCCTAGTGTCTCGGGACCTGCACCATGCGATTGACTCGGGGTGCTGGGGGAACAAGGAACTCCTCCCCTCTCTGGGGAGGGCGGCTGTGATCCTGCCAGCCCGTGGGCTGAGAATCAGACATCTCATGTCTTCCTGTCCCCCGTCTCTTGTCCCCCCTCCCCCTCCCCCCGCTTAGCAAATGGGAGCCAGTGCACTACACATCTTGTGAAAAGATTGGCTATGTTATTTAGTATGAGCTCCCCATATGCAAAGATATGGACAACCATTTGGAAGAAAACAAGAAACAATATAACAGATAGTGAAGATCTCTGGTTGTCTAGCTTTGAAATTTATGCTTTCTTATGTCTCATTCTGTTCTGTTTTGTTGTGTTTAATTTTACACCTTTTTAAAATAAAGTAAAAAAAAAATTTTTAAAAAAAGTGACCTCAAGGCCAGCCTGAACTGCATAGTAAGACCCTGCCTCAAAAAGACCCCCCCCAAAAATATATATATTTACACACACACAGTTTATTCCCCCAGTGCCAGGGATTGAACCCAGGGCCTCATACATGCTAAGTAAGAGCTTTACCATCACGTCCCACATCCAGCCCTTTCTATAATTTTATTTTGAAACAAGCACAAGCTATGTTTTCAGGCTGAGATTTGTGATTCTCTTGCCTAACCCTCCTAAGCAGCTGGGATTACAGGCATGTGCCACTTTACCCAGCCACGTACCATTTCTTTACGGTGAAAACGTTAAAAATTCTTTCTTCTGGCTTTTTGAAATACACAGTACGTTACTGTCTACACTGTCCTACTGTGAGCTCGTGCAGCAGAGCATCTTACTCCTAACTATAACTTAGTACCCAGGGACCGACCTCTGCACGCCCTCCCTCCCTCTGGAGGAAAGCGCTTCCTTCAGAAGCAGGATACTGATGGCATGAAACACATCTGCAGAGAAAGCCTGGCTTACTTTGTGCCGCCCAGAGAGCAGATCTAGGCGGGAAGGATGGCCATGACAAAGACCCAGATGTCCCCTTCATAGGAGGGAGTTTTACCAGTGAGAGCACCTACAGGTAACAAGCTGCTTTTCCCAGGAACCCTTAGGTAAAGAGCGAGAGTCTGCCAGTTGGAAATGCCTTCCCAGAGTGACAGGTTAAACCAGTTGACCTCCAAGGCCCCTTTCAGCTCCAGGCTGTTATGAGACCCCTGAGTGAGGAGGATGTTTCTGATGTGGACAAAGCCTCCCCAGAGTCCCTTGAATACATTGCAGAGGTCACCATCTCCTTGGCCAATATCATAAATCTCTTTCTACGTTCTGGGGAACTGCTCTTGGGAGAAATCATGGTGGCCATGACATGTGGCATTTGGAAAAGAGCCAACATTTTCCCTCTTGCTTTTCACAGAGATTTTTCTCCCTCCCAGGATTTCTGGAAGAAGGTGGCTCCATGCACTCTTCCCCCATGTCCAGCCCAAGCACAAGCAGAGCTGACCCTCACGGTCCCTGGCATGATCCACAAGGAAGGAGGTGCAAGTAGCAGTAGTGGGGCGCACTCTGAGCAGTTCCTCAAAATCCACAGGCACGCAGTGTTGTGTCTCAGAGGAATTCTGCTTGCAGTCATCTCTGTGTCTTTGCCCAAACTGCCCCTCTGTGGTTACATTTCTGGGTGTCAGTCACCCTCCCGGGCGCTCACCCTTTATGATAACATTTTTGTCTCCAAGTTGAAGACGTCCCGAGAGCACTCATTGTGTTTTCCATTAAGCTATGGAGGATTGGGTTCCTACCTCATGTGATTCCTTCTCTGGGAAGCAAGCTCCTGGAGGTAAAAGGTGACAGCCAGATACACAATGAATTGGTGATTCAAAGTTCTAGCCCTGGCTTAGATACCAACTCCCCTCAGTCTTTTGTTCCTTGAAAATAAAATGAAGGGGCTGGG